>JAKMWV010000082.1:0-163665 GCA_025330015.1 Colletotrichum sp. SAR 10_77
CGCTGGCCCCTTCTCGTATATTCGGGCCCCGGTCCAAGGGGGTGTCGGTCTGTGCAAATTCAAAATGGTGAAGGTGGAGCCCGCCAGTTTTCGGCCACCTTACGGATACCTCAGACCGTCATGAGCCATAAACGGAGCGACGGAAACGGAGACGGATCCAGTCCAGTCCGTCCAGTGAGGCGGGCACTACGTTTGGTGCTTCCACAGCGGGCATCACTACTGACTGCCGTAATGTAATGGTGACAGCTACCACTTTGCACTACCTAGGTAGGTAATAGAACATCTTCAACGCAAGGCAAACACCACACAGAATCACATCCTGCACATATACACATACCAGCCCGACGCAAAGGGACTGTGCAGGCTGACTATCAGACAATATCTCAATCTCGGTGACTGGATGACTACAACCACTTGCCGACCACGGTCTGCTGTGCTCTCAGCTGTCTCAGAGCACCGTCAGAACTCGCCGTGAGAGGTCCTTGTCAGAATGGCGGAGACAGGGATCCAAGAGGCTGACTGCGGTGCGTGAGATGCACACCTGGCACTGCAGAATTGCCCGTATTGGCGGATATTGCCTCGATACCGCTGCTGCTGATGCTGATGCTGCCTGTCGACCTGTCGCACCTCAGCCATGGGAAGAGTCATCGACAATCTGTCAGGCTGGCTGGCTGGCTGGCCTCCAGATGCGGGGGTTTCCGGAACGGGATAGGTACTTGAGCGGTACACCCGTCTTCGGTCGTGGTGATGATGGCCTCCGCCGGCGTAAGGCTTCGGTCAAGGCCTGACGCGATGATGTGGCTGTGGCTCGCCCAACCGCCTTGCCGGATGGGAGGGCCATCGAGAAACAGACTGCCGACGTGGACGACAGGAAGCGGGAAGACGAAGCGAACCGGCCGAGCCTAACTGGATTACAGATTGCAGACCACGCGGATTGATACTGCCGTAAGGCTCGCCCGCCAGTCTGGACTCCGGGGCTGAGGCCTGGATCGTGGCCGGCACCGAAGCGGTTGAGGGGTTTTTACTGCCGCGATTCTTTTCGGCGGCTGGCTGTCCGGCAGCTGAATGAGCGATATTTCAGATGCCATCTGTCAGAGTGGTATCGGGATAGGGATGGATAGATGCAGGGGAGCAATAATTGACACTGGTTGTGTAAGACGAGAGCGATATATCGGCGTACACAGCAGAGGACACCCAGCACATGGAACGCGGTCTCAATAATAATAACAATAATAAACAGTCATTAGATGAAACGGACGAATACGAATCTATATATTGTCTATTCGTGTTTGCTAATGTTTGTTTTTCTCGCGATGTCCGGCTGTGTATGTTTCTGGTGTTTTCTTGCTTTTGCGACGGCTGGCAGCGTTCTCCGTTTCAGAGGGGCAAACCTGCACTAGGCACCACACAGTTGGGATGCCTCAAAGCACGAGCATCAGCTTAAATGTGTAGTGAGAGCTTTTCTTCGACCCTAACGGTTCTATGACGGATCAACAGCTATGCAGACTGTACAAGACTGAGGACGACTGCGGATAAGGAATACACCAAGATGACGGGGAGGCGAAATGCTCAAGATGGCCCTTGACGACGATGTTGCGTAAACGGCGCAACAGCGTACACTACGGATACAAGATAAAGGTACAAGATAAGGTAAGATAAGGTATCCACGGAGGGACGCCGAGGATTACAGCGATGATACTGACCAGAAACGAGAGGCCAAGGCAGGGCGGGCGGCGAGTAATGACGCGGGCACTCTGGAGCATCAACGAGTAATTGAGGGGGTCCAGCACCTCAGTCACTGTCACCGTCTGTCACTGTCGCCGCTGTCAGTGTCACTGCCGCACTGCAACGCCGCCAGGGCACCAGGGATGTGGATGTACTCCAGTCTCCTGCGACGGGCACCACGCACCTCGGCCGACGGCACTGGACTGGACTGCCCCAGGTTTTCCTCGCCCTGGACACTGTTTCCAGCGTAGCTCGGAGGGGCTGCCCCCAGGGCTCAGGCGGGATTCAGGCTTGTCTTGTCACTGCCTGCGGCCTGTGCCAGGCTTGTTCGAGCTTGGAGGGGGCCGCCCCGTTATCCTTAACCTTACCTGGGCATCCGTACATACCTAGGCAGGTAGAGAGCAAGCCTCCAGAGTCCAGGGCTGCCAGCCAGAAGTCGGATCAGCCAGCATCAGCCAAGGGCCCTGGGCTAAGGAGGCGGCGCAGAGGCAGTGGCCGAAGGGACCACTGGGACCTGGCCGATCAACCTCGCGAGGGAGCTGTCGTGCCGAGCTTGTTGCTCAGCCGTTTCCATTGGCCCCGTTGCAATCCGCGTCGGCCCTGGCGGTCCTAGGTAATGAGCGATCGAGAGGCTGTGAGGCTTCAGGAGGGCGGCGGCGGCGGCGGCGCCTCGGACGGGTTGTCGGGCTGGAGGCCTTCCGTTGAGGTGTTTCTGCGATGGTTGGATGGATGGCCAAGAGCCAGTGGCCAACAAATGGAAGTGGAAAAGGCATACTGAGGTGAACTGCTCGCCGACTGGACGGAATACGGAACGGGCGAAACGGGACGGAGCGATACTTGGTACGGATACGGTGCATGCGATACGGATACGGCACGTCTGCCAAACACCACCGTCCAATGAACGGACAAGGAGTCCCCTAATTGCAGGGCTGCACCACGCGTCCCCAGTTAAAGATGGAGACGCTGGTGGGACTCTCCGCGCACGGCTCACGCTCCGTCTCACCTCTTCCACTGAGAAAGCCGCTCACTGTCACTTCACTGTCACTGTCGCGGCTTGTCACTGAGGCGGGTGTCATTCAATGATTGAACGTGTTTTATCTCCGTCTATCGCCCGCCATTATGGATCCCGCTGAATGATTTTTTTGCGCCAATTCTCCAGTCGAGTGGCATCCATCAGAGTCAATCGCACGCCGTATTTCTTTTTCCTGCTCGCAAATCTCACACCTGCAGCTCGGTGTCGCCCAAACGGACGGATACCGCATCCTCACCTGTTGAGTCTGTGAGTCTTGATATCAAATGGTGTCCATGTATATTCCGTAGCTTGCCCGCCGATCATCCAAAAGAACCACTGGGATTCCAAACCCGCAGTCTTGGCTTCTCTTGTCCTTCACCACACCCTCACTCGCCCTCATCACTTGAGCCTCCAGTACCTGACACCGCGCTGACTCGGGAAACTGATGTGCAAAGCGGTGTGTTGCCTCTTGCTTCTCTGGGCGGAACATGACCGACATCGCCGTCTCACTCATGACACGGCGAAGAAACATTCAAGCCCATCCATCCCTCACCAGTAACCACCATCACGGCACGACACGATACCTCACACAACGTTACTGCTGAAAACCTTGACCCTTCATCTTACGTAGTCCCGTCCCCTCCAACATGAAGCACTTGCGCGGTCGTCTCCAACACGGAGCACACGACACACAGTGGCCACAGGCCCTTTCTCATCTCATCCCTCAGCCTTGGCTCCCGTTTTCTAGGCAGGCACTTGGCCCTGGCCCTGTGGGCAGCACCCGTCGTCCGTGTCGTTTCTTGCTCCTGATCCTTGGCGGGCAGTGCAGGAAAGGGTCATTCCCTGCACCGAGCAACACGGCAGCGGATACGATCCGTATCGGCGGCCCTGGGCCTGAATATTGCAAGATTGAATATGGAGAACACCTCGGATGACGACCAACTGCGCTATTCCTGTGTGCCCATAACCCATAACCTACAGCTGGAGACGCGGACCCGATATCAAACCAGTTCCACCCCCGGAGACCGATATCCATAAACGCCAAAAACAGAACACAAATCTGTCGATACCCGTCGATTGTCATCTCGCATCTTTGCGCGCCATCCGGGGCAAGACGCGCACCGCTGTACGACATCAAAGTGGACAATGTAATTTCAACCCAGCCCATCGCCAATAATATCTCGCCTGCACCCTCCTCCTCCTCCTCCCCCATGTTTCCGACGCGGCGCGCGCGCCCTCGATAGATCGCCCGCGCATCTCGCGCAGGTGTCTCTCTCTGGCAGCGGCAGCGCGCGTCTTGCCGGCTGAAAAAGCCACCAACAGCTTGTCGTGTCTCTCCATCTTTCTTTAGTCGGCGCTGCCCCCCGGCTCCGTTTTGGCCTCGGCGCCATCACCCCTCATCTCAATATCAAATCATCAAAGCGCACGCCGTACGTGCCTAGCTTATTTTCCTCCCGCGATTGCGATAACCAGAAACATGGCATTCCTGTTCGGGCAGCCGGGGCCAACACTGGCAATATCCACCAGTCGCACGAATCTACCCTAATGATACCTGATAGCCTGGCGGCCGCATCTCGCCATCGCACCATCCCGCCATCTCATTCTGCACCTAGGTCAAAGAAGACGGAGTCGGACCATCTCGTGGTGTCAAGTATCAGGCTCTTGGTGCCTCGAGTCCGAGACGGACGGCGCCCTTTCAACCGTTGGCGCGTACGTACCTAAATCTTCATTGTTGCCCGTCTCGCACCGGGCGCTACTGCAGATGGTGCGAAACGTATTCCGCGCTGGTGAGGCCCCTGACTCTTTTATTTGCCCATGCTATGCCACATCGAAGTCTTTAAGCAATACGGAGGCCTTCCATTGGAGGCGTTACTGGTCTGCCTGGCTGCCGTGCCGTACGAGTCGGCCGGGGCTCAGTTTTCAGCTTAGCTGAGCCTCGCATACTTCTTCTCTGCAGAAACCATCTACAGACTATCTGATTTTGTACATCTGGTTCCTGTCACTCGCGTGTAACCCACCCTCCATCGCGAGTCCGATGCAGAGGCAGGGCCGGATGGCGCCTGGGCGCTCGGGTAGCGATGACTCCTGTTGTTCGCAGAAGGATTTAGACTTCACATCCCTCGTCTTCGCGTTGGGCCCGATTGAAGCCCAGGGGGGATGAAGCCCGTGGTACGACAATGTACGAGACGAGCCTGTAGTGTAAGCCGTGCCCCGAAATAAATCGCATCACGGCTGCCATCCTGGCGCAACTTTTCGCAACCTAACCTTTGCCCACGTTTTCCACGTCGACGTTGTTGTTGTTGTTGACAGAGGAAGGCTACGTTATGTTGGGGGTTAAAGTTGGATACATCACAGCATCTCCCGATCAAAGTCACCCACTATTCCATGCCAAGTTGACTCCGTCAGATGTTGAATGTAACCACCACCACCCCCCCTCACCATATGTTCCCCCATCCCGCGGAAAATGTCACAATCAGATGTCCATGTTCGCCCACCACCACCCAACCTTTCCGATGCTGCCCCTCCTGCCCGAATAGGTCACCAGGCGGACATCGCGACAAAAGGCACGGCCGCGTTGCCCGCTCACCTGGCCTCGTCGTTGCGAGAAACGGACCGACGGGCCCCCTCCTCCATCCTCGTGACATTGTGCCTCGATCCCGAAAAGTCACCCGCGTTCTCCCATCCCCGTTGCCCAAACACATACCCGCAGCAGCCGCATCCCCTGCCGGAGCCAAGATGAAGATGCCGGTGCGACGGGTGCTGGCGGGCCTGTTGGTTCGGCCACGTTGAGGAGGGGGCCTCGGCCGCCAAACACCGGCCCGTTGTCGTTCAAGCCAGTCGCCGGACCAGGACGCGCCGATCGTTTCTCCCCCTCCAGACCAACACACTGTTACACACAATGGAACACGGCTCTCTCATTCGCGATTCTTGAAAAGTTCACATGCTTCTTCTTGTGGCTGATGCTTACCTGAGATGGACGTTCATGAGCTACACGCGGCACATCATCCTCGACTTCCAGATTCCCAGAACGGATAGCTTGAGGGAGTATGTGCTCTGGTTACAGTGGGCTCTGTGCATCAGGGTCTTCTGTGGCCGGGCGATCGCTGCATTCCCCGCGTTCTGGAGGGGTGCCTTGTGCCGAGGGAAGGGGGGGTAATACCGCTGCTCCTCCAACTCTACCATCGTACAAGCGCGCCGCGGGATGGATTTCGCGCAAGGCTCCAGGAGGACGATAACCCGTAGAGACCGTAATGGAGGGGGGCGTGCTCGGTGTGGTTCGGCGCCATTTCACCGCCTGGGGGTCTCGTCCACTCCGGCCAGCGTCCGTCAAGTATCTGCGAGGTACGCAGGTGAAATGGCGGAGGGGAGGGAGATGGGGGAAACTAAACCGTTCATCGCTCTTAGTTGGTCTCCGTTTTTGACACCCCCCAAACCAGCCGAACCGTATTTCGGACCAATCTTTTGACAGCACGACGAAGAGTCTAAAAAGGCGAGCAACTGAACTGACTCTTGACGGTGGGCAAGACACGTACATGATCGTCTCAAGTTCGCCATCTTTCCCACGCGAGCGACGACGTTTAGTGGGTGAGTGGCAGCACAAGCACACACAAAAAAGAACGTGTATGCGCTGAGCCGACTCGGGCATTACCGAGAATACGCAGCTGCCGACTCATTCAACCACATTGCACCATCCCGTATGAAACGGCCTGAATCAGTCCCCGCCGGATCTTCAACAAAGCATTCAAGCGCAACGACCGCAAGGCCAAGGCACGGCGCCCTCCTTGGACTGTGTGTCCTCTTGTCTTTCGGCTTGACTCCGTTGCGTTCGTCATCTCAAAATTTTTCCTTCTGGTGCTTTTCCGCTTCGGCTCGGTACAGAGGCTGTAACAAGGGAAAAGCTTCGCACAGGTACGGCGGTTGAATGTTCTTCATCAGGGAGTCATGGACTGGTCGGAATGTTCAAGATTTCGAGTCATCGAATCATTCCCAAGTCTTCCTCGGAGTAGCTCCGGGTTTATCTTGGCGTTTCTTCGACGGCGTTTCTAGAATGGATGTGATTGAGCCGTTGGGGGGACGGATACTCTCGCGCCCGTTGTCTTTTCCCTCCCTTGGCTTATTGTCTCTTGTTGATGTTAAACCTGTTGACCGTCCAGTCCCCCCACAAGTGACAGTCCGTTCCGGGTGATGTGCAGGTCATGCTGCCGTCTGCCGGGTCACTCGCGCGGCGCTTCTCCCGTAATGACCAAGGCTGTTTCTGAGCCGTACCGCCTTTTGCGACGGGCCGCGCCTGACGACGCACGCAATTCAGTCGGTGTAGGTCGGGACCACGCCTCGCTAGGGGGCCAAGTTACACTGCAATCGCGGGGAAAGCAGGGTCGCACATGTCAAAGGATCTCGATTGCGGCTTATCGCTGCGAATCACCTGGTCTGCGAGAGGTGACCAATCCTCGGTGAGGGAGCTGGGATCAAGGATTCCTTCTCACGGTCACGAGGACGTGGTGCCTTGCTGGTGCCGGGCTGGCACTGGCTATGCACGTAAATAGACGGAACTTGTCAACAATAGAGTAGGCGATACTATGAGCGAGGCGGGAATTAAGATAAGTGCTCAGTGGTCAAGGCTGAACGGTCGCAGTTGTGGCATGTCCGCATGACAGCGCCTTGCCGGCCGGCAGGGCTGTATCAAAGGTACGCGCGCGTGTGATTGTGACCTTGCTCCTTGCCCGACTCACCTAAAGGTTATCTGATACAGCATTACGGATGACAAGCTGCACCAGAAACATTTGTTGGGCACATTTGTTTTATGCAAGCGCTCCCGCACCGCCGTCCGTAATCTAATCTTCGAACAGGTTGCGGCGAGATAATCTCCTGCTCAGCGGCATTCCTCGCGTCGGCTGCGGCGACTACTGGCGATCTTACACGCTTGTAGGGGATGAAAACTCTCCGCGGAGTACAAGATCTACAGAGGCAGAGAGGGGGTCTGAGGGGGTGCGTCGAAAGAAACATCCAAGGCCCCAAGGCTGCTGAAAACTGAAAACCCCCGAGAAGAAACCCTGCTGGTCTGGTTGGCTGGCCGCCGCGCAGTACTTTCGTCTCTCCCAATCAGTCAAGCCGTGTATATCACTACGTAACTAGGTAATCGGGGCGTGAAGGGACATGAACGGTAGCGTGCCACATTGCAAGGCACAAGATGCAAGGCGGAGCCGCTCCGTCGAGCGAATGAGAGGGGCATCTGGCGCCGTCTTTCGCTCCGTCGCGAGTCGGTCTCACGGATGGCGATGCGACGCGGCGAATGTTGGAGCTTGCGGAGCTTGCAGATGGCCCTACGGGGCGGCGTATTATCTGTTCAGGGGATCACGCCAAAGACTAAAGTACCATTACGGAGTCCTTTTGCAAGATGCTAGATCAATAGCTTGCCAAAACGGTTCCAGGGACAGTTCGGGACAGCTATTTTGCCACGGGAAGGATTAAAACAACTTCTTTTGCCTTGTCAGAGACGCGGCGCAAGACCCGGCTTGGTGGTCATGACGTCAGTGTGTCGGGTACGCGGTGATGCGCCCCTCCCGCCGCAGACCGCGCAGATGGATCCCCCTGTGTGCGCCCCCGTCGCCGCGGGCCGGGCAGTTCAAGAACACGGCTAAGGTAGGTGACGGCATGGTTTGGTTTGTGGTTCCCGCTTCGGAGGCGACGTTTTCAGGGTTTTTTTGGTGAGGGCTTGTAGAACGTCGAAGTGTGTGATGACATCAGTGTTATACGCAGTAGAAGTCGCGCACCGGGATCATGAATCTGCAGCTGGGATTTTGTGAGAGGAGCATTTTCCCCCTCTTACCGTGTTTTCCGTTTCGTGGGGAACTGGCGGGCGGGCGCGTCAGTTGAATGCAGCGGGTTGCGAGGAACCCGGATTTCTGGTAGAGTTTAACGGGAACGGGGGGCGAGTTTATTTGGCAATGACATGATGGTTGAGTAGTCTAAGCGTAATTCGCAGGGCAAAAGGGTACTCGGCGCTTATGTTGCGTTCCTGACGTGATTTACAGTGTTGGGCTGGACATTGTGTGCCACATGGCTTTGAGGGTTTGCGGAAGAGTTCCGTCGAGTAATCCCCCCCACGTCATTGGTGCTGATCATGCTACTTTGGCAGCAAAGTCCTGAGAGGAATGCGCTAGAATGGGAGATACGACTCAGCAGTTTGCATGATGAGATTGATGGTGCCGCCTCGCGCGGTACTACGGTTTACTAGAGGAGGTAACCCCGTCTCGTGATGATTTGGAGGAATTCGACGGCGGTAGGCGGTGCTGGAAGCCTTTCGCTGGTGCTGACGCCGATCGGAGCGCATTCCGGAGAGGGGCACTGGGCTGGGGGGTCAAATTGCATTGCCAGGACGAGGCGGCACGATGCTTCGCTGCACTCTAACTAAGACTTTGCCTCGCCATCATGAAAATAGCAGCTGGATCGTGGGGGACGCAACAGGTAGAGTAGGCACGGAAAAAGCTGCGACGAACTCGGACCAGGTGCTCCGTGGCTGGTGGGAGACAGGCAGCGTTAATGCATTCTTCAGGTTCGTCTGCAGCGCAAAGCAATGGAGTACCCGCCGAGGCCGTGCTTCGCGCAGTGCTTTGAAACCCCAGAACCTTCTGTGGAATCTGTGCCGAATCTAATCGGTGCAATCGACGAGAAATTGGAGTGGGAATTTTGAGGCAGGATTGCAAAAAATAAACGGTGCAGTGGAGCCTTTGGACATGCCTTCATTCCTTGGTTTCCCCATGTTCTTAGTGCAGCCGGAAAGTTCGGTCGGGGGATATCATGCAGTAATAATGGTCGGCGAGCCTCGGAGCTGGATGGCTTCCCAAGTGGGCGCGACGGACGGATCGGGCGGATCGGAGGAGTGGAGGGTCGGCGAACGGAGGAGTGGGGACATGGACGCACCGGCGGGCTCCGTTTTACCGTCGGAAGGGACGGCAGACGCAGAGTTCACGAAGCCTGCCAGGTCTCCCATCGTCGCCTTCAGCTTCCTCATTCCTTCCACCGTTTCAAGGTTCTCAGGATCAGGACAGCACCGTTTGCTGAGTTGTCCTCCCAATGCGCTGGCCGCCTCGCAGAGTCGGATGTCCGGTGCTCGGACGCGCTCCTGCCAGCCGGAGGCCTGTCACTGTTTCGACGTGTCCAACATCAGCCGCGCGTCGGCTGCAGAGTCCGGGGTAAAGATTGAAATGGCAGGCTGGGGAGATGTTGAGGAGAGCCAGTGCGTCGGGGTCTCCGAGTATTGGTTTCGGTTGATGGGCTTTTGTTGGAACTTGCTCAGATTACGTGGTTGTTGACGATGGTGTTTGGCTTCAACTCGCCAGTTTTGGATCATCAACTAACAGATGATTGATTCATATATGCAATTTCTTGAGCCTCAAGGTCCTGGCGATGAAAGCCTACGCCATCTGTCCAGTTGGCCATATCATACGTCGCAGGTACTCGGCTGCCAGGTTTAAGAGCATCACGAGGGCACAGGTTTGATGGGACAACTTCCTGATTTTACCCACACCATACAGGTAGCTCATCCTCTAAGACGGTCTAACATCAACACAACCATGATGATGGACCATTTGGGTCGGAGCGTATCAGACAGCAGAAGCAAAGGCAATTGGGAAAACAACGTTAACATGATAAATGGCTTGCTATTAGCTCATATGATCGTGATCTCGACGCCGAACCCAATCGGTGAAAATGACTTGCTGAAATGTCGCTCGGTACATGCTGACAAAGGGAATAACCTCCCAGCTACTACGCGGGAGCCTTACTCCTTCTTCTCCTTCTTGCCCTCCTTATCGTCCTTCTTCTCATCCTTGGACTTCTTCTCGTCCTTCTCACTATCCTTCTTCTCATCCTTGCTGTCATCCTCTTCGCCACTAGACTTCTCTTCTTTGCCCTTGGACTTGTCCTTCTTCTCATCCTTGCCTTCGTCGCTCTCCTCGTCCTCGGAGCCATCCTTGGACTCATCCTTGGACTCCGACTCAGCGTTTGACTCATCCTCTTCAGAGTCGTCCTTCTTTTCATCCGAGTCGTCCTTCTTCTCAGCGCCCTTTTCCTCTTTCTTGCTCTTGCCACCCTTCTTAGCCTTCTTCTCTTCAGCCTTCTGCTTCTTCTCCTCTTCCTTCTTCTTCTTTTCCTCCTCCTCCTTCTCCTTCTTGATCCTCTCACGCTCCTCCTCCTCCAACTTGTCCCAATCGCGGGACTTGTCGGTCTTGCCCCAGTGCTTGCTCTCGGCAAGCTCTTGACCGATGTGAGGCTGAGCGTTTCCAATCTTGGTGCGGCCAACCAGACTGATGAAAATAGAGACACCGACTACGGCAGTCAAGATAAAACGGTATGTTCCGTACCACTGCGGGGTCCAGCCCCTGTTCTTCGCACGGGTGTCTGCGAGATAGAGGAAGGTGAATGCACCGAATTGGGCAGTGAGGGCATATTCGATCGGCATAAGGAGAGTCGGCCAGGCGAGCATGGGAGCGAGAACACCCATGCCGTAGCGGAACTTTGTACGAGTCGGCGAAGGGGTCTTTTCGGAGTATTCCATTCCCTGCAACTTGGTTAATCTTCATGCTCTACTATTGGGGTGGTGCGCTTGAGCTTACCCAGTGAACAGCGCCGAGGAAGGAGATGATGATGGCTCCGTAGCCAAGTTGAATGGGCTCAAGCAAGCTGAGCCAGTACTGCGCGGACTCCTGGTTCATGTAGATGTTGTTTGCAAAGGTCGAAGTCGACGGCCACTCAAGATTGATATCCCAGCTGAGATACATGGTGCTCAACGAAGTTGCCAGGTATGGCAGGGTGCCGGCCAGACCAAGAGCATACGGTTCCCTGGGAACTTCGCTCAAATTAAAAGTATCTTTGACGATGTTCTGGAAGACCTTTGTCAGTGGTTGAAACTGATGGATCGCGGATGTAGACGTACCAATTCCTCTTTCAATCCCTTTTGGAGATCCTGGTCGCGCTCGGGATTGGCAGGCGCAGGCTCAAAGACATGGCGCGTTGAGGACTCGGTCGAGACGTGCTCCGGATCCGATTCGAGCTTCTTCTTTGCGATCTCTGCCTCGGCTTTCTTGTCGATCTTGTCATACGGAGAGTTTGTGTAGCGGGCAACGAGTGACAGCGGGGAGAGACGGGCTTGGAGAGCCACCGAAGGCCTCCTGGAGCTTTGAAGGGCAGAGGGCGAGGCTCTCGTGGAGAAGGAGGCAGGAGAAGCTGCTGAAGGAGCCGCCGCTGAGCGCGGGGCCAGACGCAAGAGCTGTCGCGAGGAGCGAAGCATCGTGAAGACGTTTGGTGCTTTCAGGTGCGCTGGAAGAGGAAATTGAGAGTCTGGGAAGGTCGAACGCGTTGATTGTGTACCCGGGTGTCTGTCAATTGAGCAATTGCTTCAAACAGCAGATAAAAAAATGTGTTCAGTCGCTGGTGCAGGTTTTGGGGAAATGACGAGCCAAGCAGTGAAGAAGGAATTTATGTCTCGTCTCTAGACCAAGGACCGGCAGGGTAGCTGCCGATTGCTTCACATTGATGTAAGGCAAGTCCCGCCCCTCGGATAACTGGCACGGCAGAACCAGGGCAGCAACAGCAGCTTTCCCCTCTGCTTTTCGATCAAGGCCGATCTAATTAGGTGGTACAGCCATCCAGCCATCCAGCCAGGCCTGGCCCAGCCCATCCGGTATCACAGGGCAGCCGGAACACAGCTGCTACTGCTCCTGCTGCTCCTGCTGCTGCTACTGCTGCAGCGAGGGAGGTGCGCACCTGGCTGGGAGCTCTGGCTTCACGCTGGTCGTGGTGACGTAATGTGGAGACCTGGCCCATGTCCACGACCGGGCCAGAGGCTCCGCATTGGACGAACAGCTGCCGGGGTGGGTGTGGCTTTAGGGCGAAGACCCAAGCTTCTCCAGTCTGCTACCTGATGGAAATGTTTTGCAGCAGCTGTCAACCGTAACATCGGAAGGAGAATTATCAAAATAATCTCATGAATAAATCTGAGTGTTTGATTATTCAACAGCAACTTGGTTCTATGTCTAAAAAGTGTTCGAGGAAGTTGTGAGGCCTACTTGCAGCCGCCTCATGTGCCCCTTCCCAGCCGACCAGAGTACGTACCTCTTTGCACTAACCGCTTCGAGCATAGAAGCTGTAGACCTACCCCACCGTGGCTCAACGCTTCGAGCGCCACAGTCTGGGCCAAGCTGGCGGCCTGTTTTTGGCACTGCACTGCGGGGGAGAATCGAGAATCAGGCAGCGTCATCATGCACAAACACCCAGCTCGACACCAAACCCCAACCCTGTCGCTCGTTGCCTTCCAGCCCCAACATCGCACGCAACACACCTGCCGACAAATCTGTCCTTGTCGAGGTCGACGTTATACAGTTCCTCGACTTGGCAACTTTCGCTTAGTTGTCATCCCACCTCCGGAGACACGGCGAGCGGCACACGGCAGCACGCCCCATCGACGAGCCACCATCGACATTACCTGTGCCTCGGAGAAAAAAAAAAAGATACCCAGCCCAATATTATCACGACTACGACCTGATTCACGACCCCCGTCTCCCATATTCCGAATCCGACTATCCTTTCATGCCCGCAGAGCCCCTCCGGACCTGACCCCGCCTGCCCCGATCGAGCTCTACGGCCCTCCGACGCTCTCCCTCCCTGTCCATGCCTCCAACGGCGGCACCACGATAGATACCCAACACTGAGTTTCCCTCGCCAGGGTAACGGCGCCATACATACACCATGTTGGAGGGACTCGTTGCCGGCCTGCTCAACAGGTTTCTGGGCATGTACGTCAAGAACTTCGACCCAGCACAGCTCAAGGTCGGTATCTGGTCTGGCGATGTCAAGCTCAGGAACCTCGAGCTGCGGAGGGAGGCCCTCGACCAGCTGAAGCTTCCCATCAATGTCATGGAAGGCCACCTCGGCGAGTTGACCCTCATCATCCCGTGGTCCAATCTCCGTGGAGCCCCCGTCAAGGTCTTTATCGAAGATGTCTTCCTGCTTGCCTCCCCAAGGGAGGAAGCTGCCTATGACGAGGACGAGGAGGAGCGCAGAAAACAGAGAATCAAGATGGAGAAACTCGACTCGGCCGAACTCCTCAAAGAGAGATCACAAGAGGGCATGAGCCAAGAGGAGCAGCAAAAGAGCCAGAGCTTCACGCAGAGCCTGGTCACCAAGATCGTCGACAACCTGCAAGTCACGGTGAAGAACATCCACATCAGATACGAAGACTCCATCTCCGCACCTGGCCACCCCTTTGCTCTTGGTGTCACGCTGGAGGAGTTCAGCGCGATCAGTACCAACGGCGAGTGGAAACCAACCTTCATCCAAGATTCCACCAAGAGCACCCACAAGCTCGCCACCCTCGGCGCCCTTGCTGTCTACTGGAACACAGACACAGAGCTGCTTGGCCCGGGACGAGAGATCACCTCCGACGACGACGAGCCCATGCCCCACGACGAGATGGTTAGCAAGTTTAAGAGCTTGATTGGGTCGACAGAGGATACGAAGCTCAACCACCAATTCATCCTACGTCCTGTCAACGGAAAGGCTAAGATAGTTCTCGACAAGACGGGTGACATTCACGTACCCAAAGCCAAGGCAAGCTTGCTATTCGAGGAGATCGGCCTGGTCATCGATGACGACCAATACCGTGATGGCCTGATGATGGTGGACCTCTTCCATTACTTCATCCGACACCAGGAATACAAGAAGTTCCAGCCAAAGGGCGTCACACCAAAGGAGGATCCCAGAGCATGGCTCAAGTTCGCAGGAGATGCGGTGCTCAGCAAAATTCACGAGAAGAACCGCAGGTGGTCATGGGATTACTTCCGCGAACGACGTGACGATCGCAAGCGCTACATCGAGCTGTTCAAGAAGAGGAAGCAGCAGCAACAGCTGTCTTCGCAAGAAGGCGACGACATCAACAAACTCGAGTGGAAGCTCGATTACGAAGACTTGCGGTTCTGGCGATCATTGGCACGAAACCAACTCAAAAAGGAGAACGCTGAAGCCCTAAAGAACCAGCCCCCTAAGCAACAGCAACAAGGTTGGGTGTCCTGGGTCTGGGGTGGCGGCGCGAAGCAACCGGAACCCCAGAACGACGACGAGAACACGCAGATAACAGAGGAGCAACGCAAGGAGCTTTACGACGCCATCGATTGGGACGAGAAGACAGCTATCGCCGAATCCGTTGACGTACCTCGAGACACCGTCAAGATGCAGGTTGAGGCATGGCTAAGTACAGGAAGCTTTACCCTCAAGAAAAGCCACAATGGCAAGAGAAGTGACCTCCTCAGCCTTCACTTTGACGTATTCAAGGCCAAGGTCTTGCAACGCCCCGATTCTTTCCTTGCAGACGTCAGCCTGGGTGGCCTCCGTGTCAACGATGGCACCACTCCCGACTCCCTCTTCCCCGAGATTGTTCGCGTCAAGGATGCACCTGAAGTCCACGAGCACAAACAGCTGACCATTGAAGAGCTGGAGGACAACGAGGACGAACCTTTCTTCCATTTCGAGGTTGAGCAGAATCCCATCGATAAAGAAGGTGACATAGCATTGTCCGGCTCTCTCAAACCTCTGGAGATTGTGTGGAACCCGAACTTCGTGGTTGGTGTTGCAGACTTCTTTAGACCTCCAGAGAGACACATGGAGTCCATCACCGCCCTCATGGAGACTGCAGGTGCCACGGTAGAAACCTTCAGGGAGCAGACGCGAGCCGGTCTGGAGTTTGCGCTCGAGGAACACAAGACCATCAACGCCCAGCTCGACCTCCAGGCCCCTCTCATTATCGTACCAGTCAGCATCAATGTCAAGGAGTCCACCTGTCTGATTCTGGATGCCGGTCACATCAGCGTCAACAGCGAACTGGTTGATCAAAACACCATGAAGCAGATCCAATCCAAACAGCGACAATCATACACGGACGAAGACTTCAAGCGGTTGGAGTCCGTCATGTACGACAAATTCTTGGTCAAGCTCTCCTCCACGCAGGTACTGATAGGACCATCCATCGAGGTAACAAAGGCTCAGCTAGCCGAGAAAGATGACACACAACATCTCCATGTGGTGGAGCGCATCAATGTCGACTTTGTGGTTGAAACTTCCATCCTCCCCAAGGCTCCCAACTTGACCAAGCTGAAGGTGTCCGGCCACTTACCGCTGTTGCACGCTACCGTCTCGGATACCAAATACAAGAACCTGATGCGGATTATCGACGTCGCCATCCCCAAGTTCAACCAGGATAACGGTCAACCAGAGCAGATCAAAGACTCACAGAGCTCCGCTGTGACGACTAGACCTCGTGGCTTGAGCACCGCATCGACTCGATCACGCTCTCGAAAAGAGTCTTCTCGCCGCAAATCAGCACAGTTCCCCTTCATGCAGCAACAGACTGCCATTGTGATTGACGATGAGGACGAGGACAGCGATGAGTTCGAGGATGCTGACGGTGGCCGCGACAATAAGGAGCAGCTCAAGCTACAGCAGCGCTCTTTCGAGTTCAAGTTCAAGGTCGATACCCTCAAGGGCTCTCTATACCGCAGTGATCCAGACAAAAAGAAGCCCGACGCGCTGCTTGTCGAGCTTGTCGCCGAAAACTTTGATCTTCTGTTCTACCTGCGACCATACGACATGTCAGCTGAAGTGTCTCTTGGGTCGGTCACTATCGATGACTTCGTCGACAATCCCTCGGCGGAGTTCAAGTCAATCGTGTCATCAGGAGATCCTGATGATCACGAGCAGAACCGCAGTCTCGTCAGTGTGAAATTCACAAAGGTTAATCGCCTTTCACCAGAGTTCATGCCAGTGTACGAAGGCGTCGAGACGAATGTCACGGCTGCGATCTCCACCATCAATCTAGTCGTGACTCGGAAAACGCTCTTGACTCTGTTGGACTTCATCTTGGCAACATTCACCGGTAACAACAACGAAGCGGCAACGCCTCAAGAGCAGAAGGCAATTTCCGATTCGGAGGACGACAGCGAGGAAGATGTCGAGATCGCAATCGACAGCCCACCTGAGGATGCACCTGCAAATTCAGGCTCGATCAGGGTCAAGGTGGACCTTAAGAGTATCCGGTTGATCCTCAACAACGACGGAATTCGCTTGGCTACGTTGTCCTTCAATCACGCTGACGTCGGAGTCTTCCTTTTGGGCAAGACAATGCGGGTAAATGCCAAGCTGGGCAACCTCAATTTGGTCGACGACATTAACCAAGGCGTCTCCGAGGAGTCTAACTTGAGGAAACTCATCTCCATTCAAGGCGACGAACTGGCTGATTTCAGATACGAGACCTTCGACGCTACCAACAAGAAGGCGTACCCTGGATATGACTCGTCTGTCTATCTTCGGGCTGGATCAGTGAAGCTGAACTTCCTTGAAGAGCCATTCAGGAAGATCATCCAGTTTCTGGTCAAGTTTGGCAAGATGCAAGCCATCTACAATGCTGCTCGTCAAGCCGCCGCCAACCAGGCCAACCAAATCCAACAGAGCACGTCCAGATTCAAGTACGATGTGGTTGTCAAGACCCCAATCGTGGTCTTCCCTCGTGTGGTCAACCACGGCCAGCCCAAGCGTGACGTTGTCACTGCATACTTGGGAGAGATTTATGCGCAAAACAAGTTCGCTCCTTTGGATGACTCCGAGAACTCCCAAATAGCAACCAAGATCAACGCTGGCATCCGAAATATCCGCCTCACTTCTGACTTCAACTACCCGGGCGATCTCTCCGAAGAGCTGGAGCTGATTGACAAGGTTGATTTGGGTTTCAACGTCACGTACGCGGAGCACCAAGACGGCACGAAGCGCCCCGAACTGGAAATTGAGGGCAGCATGTCTGATTTCAATCTCAAACTCACACAGTATCAACTCCGCTTCTTGATGGAGATCTCCAAGTCCGTTCCGGCGGCGTTTGCCGGCGACGCCGACGAGCAGAACCAAGAAGCCGAGCGCGAGGTAGACAAAGACACCCTACAAAGGGCGAAGTCACTGCCAATCGATAAGAGCAAGGGCGATGAGCAGCAACTAGTTGACCTCGGGCCTGAACTTTCACCCAAAGACAAAACATGGACGAAGCTTGACTTGGTCTTCCAAGTTAACACTATTGGTATGGAGCTGATTTTGGCGCCTGACGAAAAGCCAGTCGGCAAGCTTGAAGATGCTAGCCTTTCGCGCTTTTCCCTGGACGTCACCAAAATGAAGACGCGGATGCTGAATGATGGGTCTCTTGAGGGCGAGTTCCTTATCCACTCGTTCACCATCTATGACAGCCGCCCGAGGGACACTAATAAGTTCCGGCGAATCATGACATCGTCCAACAAGGAGGTACAGCAGCTCATGGCGAGCATCACGATGTCTGGCGGACAGGACAGGAACCTCATTGCCATCGTTACTATCGACAGCCCCCGAATCATCTTCGCCCTCGACTATCTCTTCGCTATCCAGAACTTCGTCATGGTCGGTCTACAGCCCGAGGAACCTTCGATTGTCGACGATGAGTCGTTATTGATTGACACCCCTGAGGAGTCTGATGCGGACGCAGACTCGATGCAGGTTACTTGGTCAAAGGCCCGATCGCAGAAGAGCAGCAAGAACGAGCAGGAGGAGACCCAAGATGGCGCAGACGAGAAACCTCAGACTACCATGAGCATCGCCTACAGGGTAAACATCGTCGACGCTCAAGTCATCCTGATTGCCAACCCTCTCAGCTCGAGCTCCGAGGCCATCGTTCTTGGCACCAAGCAAGTCCTATTGTCCCAACAGCATGCCTTGACATTCCAAGTATCCGAGATTGGCATGTTCCTCTGTCGCATGGACCGCTTTGAGGATTCCCGACTGCGGATCATCGATGACTTTTCCGTCCAAATGTCCATGGATAGCTCGAAGCCGAACATCACTAGCATCCATGCTGATATTGAGCCATTGATTCTTCGCCTGTCTCTTCGAGATATCCTACTCGCACTCCAGATTGCCAGCAAAGCCACAGAGCTCTCTGACCAGCAACCGAAAGACCCGAAGTCGTCGTCATCGGCCGCAGATGAGAAGGCAAGACAGCTACGCCAAGCTGGCCTTAAGCAGCGAACAGCCAGCGGCAAGGGACCGTCAACCATTGCGAACAAGACCATGATGTCGAAGACACAGACACAAAAGATTGCAGCATCGCAGGCCAGACAAGCGAACAGTGATCCTTACGGAACGGCGGTCCAGCAGCCACCCAAGCGGCACGAAGAGCTGTCTGCAACAATTGAAGGAATTCGTGTTGTCCTTATTGGCGACGTTCATGAACTTCCTATCCTCGATCTTGGAATCAAGAACTTCACGGCCACGGCCGAAGACTGGTCTTCGAATCTCAAAGCTGAGACTGCTATCGACTTATACACGAACGTCTACAACTTCTCCAAGTCTGCATGGGAGCCACTTCTTGAACCCTGGCAAGTTGGTATCGGAATGGCCAAGGATGCTCAGTCTGGTCTAATGTCCATTGATGTCGCCTCCAAGAAGGTCTTTGATGTTACTTTGACAACCGCCACCATCGCTTTGGCGTCCAAATCTTTTGCTTTCCTCAGCAAAGACGAGGACGTCCTCGGCAAGCCGCGCGGCGTAGATGCGCCGTATCGAATTAGGAACTACACTGGATTTGATGTGGTGGTGCAGTCAAAGAGCTCGACTACGGACGACAATATGATGGCTCGTCTAGAAGACGGTCAAGAGGTACCGTGGAGCTTTGAGCCTTGGGAGAAAATGCGTGAGAATCTCTCATCCGAGAGCAGCACCGGTAGTGTCGGCATCCACCTAGAAGGCAGTGGCTTCGACCCAGTCAAAAACGTCAGGTTGAACCGCGAGGGAGAGGCAATCTACGGTCTCAAACCCAAGACTGACAACATCTTGCATCGTCTCCTTGTTGAAGTTACCCTTGGCAAGGACAACGTCAAGTATGTCACCCTCCGATCACCTCTTGTCGTGGAGAACGAGACCCAAATTCCCGTTGAATTGGGTGTCTACGACGCACAAGAGGGGCATCTCCTCAAGATCGAAAAGATTGCCCCAGGCGAAAGCCGGCCGGCGCCCGTCGGAGCCGCATTCCTCAAGTCCCTCCTTGTGCGTCCCGACTCCGGATTTGGCTATGCTTGGTCGTCGGAGACCCTTTGGTGGCGAGACTTGTTGAAGCGACCTACAAGAACGATGGTCTGCAAGGGCGAAAACGGAGATCCGTTCTACTTCCAACTGAACGCTACATTTGACAGATCCAACCCATTGACCAAGTAAGTTCTCATGACACTCCTTACATCACTCTTCTAATGACCCTACAGAAACTATCCTTACATGCGCATCAAGTTGTCGCCACCGGTGATCCTCGAGAACTTGTTGCCGTACGACTTCAAGTACCGCATCTACGACAAGAACACCAAGAAAGACTGGGCAAACTTCCTTCGCAAGGGTGGCCTTAGTCCGGTACACGTCGTTGAGCTTTCCCATCTTCTTCTTCTCAGCGTCGACATGCAAGACACTGTATTCAAGCCCAGCGACTTTGCCATTATCAATTCTGGGCAGTCGGACGATTTCAAGAAGGAAGACAAGCTTCTCTGCAAGGATTCCGATGGCCTTCAACTCAACCTGAAACTGCACTACCACAAGATTCCCAACAGTGGAGGTGCATTCCGAGTAACGGTCTACAGCCCCTATATCATCCTGAACAAGACTGGCCTGGACATGCAGATTCGCGCGAAGGGGTTCTTGCAAGGAGCTCGACCAGCCGCAGGCCAATCCACGTTGTCCTACAACAGGTCTGAAAGAGACCGCCCCAAGGCAACGCCGTTTATGTTTTCCTTCGGCAACGACGACCATAGGAACCGCACGCTGTTGCAGATTGCCGACTCGGAATGGAGCAAGCCGCAGAGCTTCGACGCTATTGGCAGCACAACCGAGGTGGTGTTACCCTCTCCTTCTCGAAACACTGAAGTACACATCGGAATCACCACTGAGGCGGGTGAGGGCAAGTACAAGATGACCAAGGTTGTCACCCTGGCACCGCGATTCGTCCTGGAAAACAAGCTTGGCGAGGAGATCAATGTTAGAGAGTCTAGCTCATCGGGATTCATGACTCTCAAACCTGGCGCGCACCAGCCTCTGCACTTCATGCAGAAGACTGCCGTCAAGCAACTCTCCCTCTGCCATCCCGGGATGAATAACCAGTGGACTTCTCCTTTCAACATCTCTGACATTGGCACGACCCACATCAAGATCGCGAAGGCAGGGCAGAGGCAACGACTGATCCGCGCCGAAATCTTGATGGAGGGAGCCACAGTCTTCTTGCATCTTAGCATGGAGACCAAGAATTGGCCCTACCAGATGAGGAATGAGAGTGACACTGAGTTCACCTTTTACCAAGCGAACCCTAGCCTGGAGGATGATGGCGTCGAGGACAGATCCGGGTGGAGACCCATCAAGTACCGTTTGCCTCCGCGCAGCATCATGCCTTACGCTTGGGATTTCCCTGCCGCCAAGTTCCGCGAGATCATCATCAACGTCAATGGCAAGGAGCGACACGTCAAGCTGGCTGAGATCGGTAACCAGATTCCAATGAAGTTCACCTCTGCGTCTGGGCAGCAGAAGATTATCGACATCAATGTCGCCGCCGACGGTCCGACTCAGACTTTGATCCTGTCCAACTTCCGACAATCCAAGAGTCTTTACAGGCAAAAGTCCAAGTCTGGCGCTCGTACCAGCACCGATGGATTCGAGGTCAAGGATCAGGAGACGACTGCGACATTCCGAGCCCAGCTGAAGCTTTCGGGTATCGGAATCTCACTCATCAATTCGCAACTGAAGGAGCTCGCCTATGTCACCTTCAGAGATGTCTCCCTTCGCTACCATGACGCGCCGCTCACTCAGACGGTCAGCTTCTCAGTGAAGTGGATTCAGATCGACAATCAGCTTTACGGCGGCCTGTTCCCGATGATCCTGTACCCTAGCGTCGTCCCGAAGAGAGCTCAAGAAGTCGACGCGCACCCCTCGATTCACGCCATGGTCACCCGCGTGAAGGATGATTCCTATGGTGTGCTGTACATCAAATACGCCACCGTTCTGATGCAGCAGATGACGATTGAACTGGATGAGGATTTCGTCTATGCTGTTCTTGACTTTTCAAACATTCCTGGAGCTGCATGGTCTGACAGCAATGAGGAGGGCAAGCTCTGCGACGAAGAGCTCGACATTCCGGAGCCGAATCAGCAACAATCTGGCCAGGATATCTACTTCGAGTTACTGAACATCCAGCCTATGCAACTCGACCTCTCCTTCATGCGCACGGAGCGTGTCAATGCCGAGGACAAGACATCGTCGCGCAACCCATTGATGTTCTTCCTCAACGTCATGACGATGGCTATCGGAAACGTCAACGATGCACCCATTCGTCTCAATGCTCTTATGCTTGACAATGTTCGAGTGTCGGTTCCTGCTCTAACCCAGAACATTTCGAATCACTACAGTCAGGAGGTGCTCTACCAAATCCACAAGATTCTAGGCTCTGCCGACTTCCTGGGCAACCCTGTGGGACTGTTCAACAACATCAGCTCAGGATTGACTGATGTTTTTTACGAGCCCTACCAAGGACTCATCCTGTCGGACAAGCCCGAAGACTTCGGAATCGGCGTTGCCAAGGGTGCCGCATCACTGGTGAAGAAGTCTGTTTATGGCTTCTCTGACTCCTTTTCCAAGTTCACCGGCAGTCTGTCCAAGGGTCTCGCAGCTGCAACCCTCGACAAGCAATTCCAAGATCGACGCCGCATCACCCGCGCCCGAAACCGCCCCAAGCACGCCCTATACGGTGTCACCACAGGTGCAAACTCCCTTTTCACAAGTGCTGCATCCGGAGTTGGTGGCCTGGTGCGCAAGCCGCTCGAAGGCGCGGAGCAGGAGGGAGCGCTCGGATTCTTCAAGGGTATCGGCAAGGGAGTCGTTGGATTTGCAACCAAGCCCGCTATTGGCGTCTTGGACATGGCCTCGAATGTTTCTGAGGGTATTCGAAACACAACGACCGTCTTTGATGGCTCAGAACTCGACCGTGTTCGCCCTGCGCGCTTCGTGCCGTCTGACGGTATCGTGCGCCCGTACAATGCCCGTGAAGCTCTCGGCCAGTCCTGGCTGAAGCAAGTCGACAACGGAAAGTACTTCAACGAGAACTACATTGCACACCTTGAGCTGCCTCGCGAAGACATGGTGGTCATGGTCACGTACGCCCGGATTCTGCTTATTCGCAGCCGGCGTCTGACATCAGAGTGGGACGTGCCTCTCAAGGACGTTCAAACAATCGCAAAGGAGCGAACGGGCCTGAGCCTGACCCTCAGAGGCGGCACAAATGGTCCATTCATCCCCGTCGGCGACGAGAGCGGGCGTGCCTTCCTGTACAAGATGGTGGCTGTCGCGGTGGAGGAGTTTAACAGGAGGTTCAGAGGATTGGAGTAAATGAGGATTGGCGAGACAAACGCACACGGGCCGTGGTTATGGATGCCAGGCCGCTTCATATCTGTTGTTTCTATCTTTGTTTCCTTTCTTTAGAGGCTCTTCAGGCATAGCCTCGCGATTCCCTAGCAAGCATACCTTATTTGGCGTTTCGGATCCCTTCTCACTCGTATACGTATGAAAACAGAAATACATGGATATTGAATAGGCACATGGTACCTGCATGAGTAAGGTTACTCAAAGTTGTGGAATTATGGGTGTCCCAGTTGTCCCCAACCGAAAGGGACTCGATGCCTTCTATGGTCTTTGCAGGTTCTATGGTCTACGTCTGTCTAATGTCGTGTCTCGTGCCTCGTGTCTATGCTATGCCCGCCTCTATAATTGTGTCTATTCTAAGCCCATCCGATCCTCAGAAGCTTGTAGCCGCTCTCGTCGCCACGTCCGACCTCCTTGCGCTTCTCAATGATTTCGTTGTACAAGATGGTCAGCTGCTTGCCATCCTCACCGCGCGGGCGGTCATTCGCCGTAAACGCGCCCTCTACCGTGTCGCTGACACCGTTGAACTTGCCGTTCCGACGAACGGTCACCAACAGCCAGAAAACCCCGCCCGGCGCGAGCAGCTGCGTCGCGCAATCTCTCAGCCACGTCGCGTGCTCCGGAGCATAGATGACATCCGTCGCAATGAGGATCTCCGCCGGGGTGTCGAGGGGGGCGCTCAGGTCAGGCGCAGACCAATCCAGAGTCGTCGTTTTGATGAGGCTTGTCTTCGCCGCCGAAGGAGAGTTGATGGCGACGTTGGCCTTGAGATTCTCGAGCACTGCTGGGTGGTAGTCGGTGGCGACGATGGTTGACTCTAGCGCGCCGAGGTGAGGCAGCATGTTCCCGAGCACCAAGCTAACGAGACCTGTGCCGGCGCCGAGTTCGATGATGCGCGGTGATGAGCCAAGGCTGGGTTGAGTGAGGCCGAAGCGGGCCGGGTCCGCGCACATCAAGTCCGAAAGCACGATGGATGCACCCCAGCTTTGCAGGCCGACATCATCAGGGTCGGCGGAGTTCGTGCCTGCAAGCCGGTCGTTGAGGCGCACGGTGACGGGGACGCGGCCCTCTTTCTCGGGAAGCGAAAGTTCAAAGGAAAAGTCGCGCGTGTAGTCCTGGTCCTTCTCATCCTCGGCCTCATCGTCCTCCGCGGGCGCGAAAAAGGACTCAAGGACACAGGAAGCCTGGTCCAAGGCGAGTTGGCAGGCTTCCTCGGACTCGAAGCAGGAGAGGGTCTCGGCGCGGGCGATGAAGCCGGTCAGCCAGCGCTCGACGAAGCTGCGCTCGAAGGCATCGACGCGGAGGGCGGCGATGTGGTGGTCTACGCCGTCGACCTCCTCATGGTCGTCGTCGGTCTCGGATACGTAACCGGAGTCGACTGCGGGCGAGGCATGGTGAGGCAATTTGTGGTCCGGGTTGAGCTGGAAGGCGACGGAGACGGGCAGTGAGCAGTAGATTGTCGAGAGGGAGTGGAGGGCGGCAGTGATGTCGGACTCGGTGAGGTTGTCAAGAGTCCGCAGGGGTGGGAGGCTGCTCGATGGCGGCGCGGGGTGTGCGGCCGGCCTCATTTGTGTGGCCCGTCTCCAGTGCCGTCGCGCTGGTGTTGGCGGTGGTGGTGGTGGTGGTGGTGATGATGTTGATGATGAGTTGTCGGGAGTGGATGAGATGAGATTCACGAGATGGGGGAAGAAAAAGCCATTACGCGCTAGGTGGACGGTGGTTTAGCTTATTCATTACCTACGCATTATTCGCACCCTTTTGGGCAAGGACACGAGAGATAAGGCCTAGACACGGATGGCGGGACGGGGGAGACGGGGACGGGGACCCGCTTTCCCAAATGAGGGTATCGTGAAAATTTTTGGCTGCCCTATCCTGGGGCCCAGACTACACTTTTTGTGTGTGGACGTGGCTTGTGCTCCCGCGCCAGTGGCACGGCGTGTCAGTCAGTCACTACAGAGGAAATGTCACTGGGCGTTTCTCCATAGTATTCATCGGTGTCATCTCGATTTACCCCGGATACACTGTAGGGGGCGCATGTGAGATCCACTAGAGAACGGAGTGCAAGTCGCCCCCGAAAAGTCGACATTTTGTGTGCTCTCAGTTTCAGTGAGGCTGTCTGTCTGTCAGACCGTCAGCTGTGAGTTTCGGTGAGTGAGTAATAAAGACCAGGTAAGATGGGAAGAGAGACACAAAAAGGCTCAGCACGGCCCTCCGATAACCGCGTCCCGTCGTTTCCTTTCAACACGTGTCTGGGACAGTTCTCAAATTGACCCGTCATTGGCTGCGTCTTGTTTTGTCATCTTTTGGTCCATGTTTCTTTGACTGAAACAGACCGCCGCGAAGAGACGGCGCCGTCCGCAAGGGAGACACAGACAGGAGTCTTGTTTTTCCCCCTTCAGCTCCATTTCTGCCGAGCGATTGGCGGTCTGAAAATGACTCGTTTTCGCCATCGCCACCGTGGTTCATGTGCCCGGACTTTAGCCGACCCCGTTAACAAGCGCTTGATGCTGGCTGCATGACGATGTACTGAATAAGTCTATTCAAAGTTCAATGTTTCAATCGGCTCAAAGCTGTCTCTTGTCGTGTAATTTGGCGCAAGATCTTCGATGTTGCTTGTCATGGCGACGTCCGCTTTCCCAAACTTCTCGCCGCTTAGCAAACTGCGTGGATTCATCTGTCGCTGCCAACGCGACGTCAATGTCGCGAGTCGGCGGCGGTAGATTGACGTAACACAAATTTCGCGCATTGGTTCTAAAGGAGTTGTCCGGAAAAGAGGAATAAGCTTGTGTTTGTGCAGCTGCTTCCCTCGCTTGGAGATGGAGCAGAAGGTCAGCGCTCTAGTTTGGCAGCGGGTAATGATTGTTTCGGTCACTTTGTTGGTTGCACAGTCATCACTGCTGGGTCTCGTATCAGGGAATGGCGGCAAACTCCAAGGTTGGGACAAAGGTAGCTGAGCCGCGGGTAGGACACATGATGCATCGAGTCTGCAGGTTGGTGGATAAATGACCGAGTAGACATAGCGCCATGATGTCGGCGAGCCGTATCTCGCTTCTTGCTTGACTTCCACCCTCGATGGACGGTCACAAATGGTGATGTTTGGGTAAAGCCAGTGACAATAAACACTGATACGCGGGTTTGTTCACTTCGTGATACTCGAGACCCTGGCTCTCACTATTCCCATTGCTTACTCTGGATCCAGACAAAGGTTTCAACCAAGGGTTCGTAGACTTTATTAATGGACATCTCCCACTGGCACGCTATGCCTTCGTGCCAGGCCTCGACACCGGCACACTGTCCCAGAAAGTCATATCCTTTCCGGTTCCGCCTCGTCCATACCGCCAACATGAAGTTGACTTCCATCATCGCTACATTGATCGTCGCCGTTGCTGCAGTTCCCGGCGACCCTACAGGCCACTGGTTCAAGCGAACTTGCGAAAACATTGAACTAAAAGCCAACCGGGGAAGAAGAAATGGCAGCTTTTACGTCGACCTCTATGCGAATTGCCACCCCAAATCAGGGGACAAAGTCGCCAACAGGATGGAACTCGACAAATGCCTTGGAAACCTGAACGGTGATCTGGCGTGGATGCAAAAGTAAGTCCAATTTCTTTCTCACGGGACATACTACAATGGAGTGCTAACAAGGACAGCGGTGGATTCGATTACGACTGCAGTGGCTGCCAAATTATAGACACGGAGGGAGACAAGTTTATCATGCAGTGTTACTGCAACTTGAAGAGAACGACCATCAACCTCAGTCAGTTGACATGCATCTATGTTCCATGCTGTACCACAGCGACAGTTGCTGACCATATATCTCAGACCTGGGTATCCGCAATGAAGATGGCGTTCTATGGTGTAGCTATCAGTCCGCAAGCCGTCTCAGTTAACGGGAGCCCTCCCTTTCCGGGTTACGCCATTTGAGAGCACGCGTGTTGATGACACCAATGGTCATGAAAAATGGAAAAAGAATGGTATGATAACAATAGTATTCATAAGTACCTAGGTTTTCGGCCGATGATTGCATCAAGTATCAGAATATTGTCATATGCCTGCTTAGATTGCAGAAACCGTACTCTGTCTCATGAACAACAAGTCTGGATGTCAATTGAACTTATTTTAGCCGCATCCCCAAGCCCTGCTTCCCAAAACGTGATCTCAACATGGCATCCTTCGCCACAGTGAACAAGGTAAACTGCAACCCTTATGCAAAACTCAGGCCATGACAGTCTCTCCCCCGCCTTTGGTCAGGCGGGACCGAACGTTGATGCGAAGAGCCCGATGAGCCAGTCGCTGCAGGACAACTACATTCCGCTCATTCCGTAAGCCAAGAACCGTGCTCGGGGCAAATACAAGTGCCTGTCCAGTGTGCAGCGACACAATCATACCAAAGAGCTCCAACGCAGGATCTTTTGTTCCCACTGCGATGGGCGCAACTGCATGATTTGACTCCTCCTCACCGGCCATCGTCACCGACATGGAAGAGACACCAGCCAAGTGTTGGCGTAAGGTCCGAAGCCAGTCGGGTGAGGTGAATCGATGTACAATCGTCATGGAACACAGGTCGAGAAGCTTGGTAGAAACCGTGGGCTCTTGGGTTGAGATGAAGACTCGGACACCAAGATGGCGTTGCAGGCGGATGGTTTCCAGCAATTAGTTGGTGAGAGTCTGACTGTCATCGGACTCCTTCATGTACTTGTGCGCCTCATCAAGAGCAACCACCTTTCCGACGGGAGATTGCTGCTCTAGGAAGAGAGACAGGCAGATGTTGAATAGAGAGCAGGCCAGCTCTGGCGTAACAAATGGGCAAGACAAATCGACGACGGTGAGTTGACCCGACTGCGACAAATCATTAGCCATATGAAGAAGGGAATAGTGCCGTCAATCATGAAGAGTGATGATTACCTTAGGTGTCCAGTCGATACTAGTCTTGGAAACCTTACCCGTGCCTTCCGACATGAAGCTTTCAAGGGTATCGAGGCGCTGACTCAATGGACTTCTCTGTGCTGGGGTCAAGTCCGCCTCGCTCAAACGCTTCTTGAAGGTTTTGTACTTGAAAGGGACACCAAGGTTCTGCTGCTCAATGCGCATCTCTCGCAGGATCCGGTTGATGACGTGCATGTACAGTGGCATGGTGCCCTCCCCAACTGCCATCAGGTCATTCATGCGCTTGGTGTTGAGGTCTCGGTCGCTGAGCCTCAAAGGCTCGATCTTGAGATTCGGAATGCCGCTGTAGATTCTCTACCAAGACGTTGGTTAGAAAACAAAGCTGCCATAGTGGATTTGAAGATATTATAGTCACCTCAATGGTGCGGACGTTAGTAGGGGCACACAATACCCTGACTGAAACGTCCTTGTTGGATGCAAGGAAAGCTGCCTCGCACGGGAGACCACCCGAGTCCGAAATGAAGCTGTCGTAGTGGAAGATAATTCCAGTGAGGGGGAGAGTCAACTTGCCCAAGTAGCTAGGGAGTAAGCAGTTCTCCAGAAGACATGCGAGCGTGTTGCTCTTTCCGGAACCTTGACTACCGCAAATGAAGACGCTTGAGGGACAGGCTACGTTGTGAAAGATTCGGGAATCCACTCTGGTGACCCCAGTGGCGAGCGACTCCTCAGAGAGGCTTATACCGAAGAGACCGTATTGCGAAGGAGGGGAAGTATTGATGACGGGCACTGTGAGAAGAGGGCTTGACAGGACCTCGTCACGGCCTTGTTGTTTTGGGTCCAGGTTGAGATGATCCATCTGAGCCACAATATCAGCTAGCTCCGTATGAGATATACCGTGACTCCCATGTTGACTGCCCTCGTCATCGGAAGCTGCTGAATACATCGTACCCGAATCTGAAGACATGGTTGCGAGCACAATAAGGAATGGATCGAAGGTTGTGGTCGACTTGTCCGGGTTGCTGGTGTGATATTTGCGAGACTCATGAGCCCAAGTGCAAGTTTTAAAGATAATCGAGAAGTTCCAGCAATGGGACCTAGGGGAGACGATGGCTCAAATTCGAAATGGTACTGCGTCGTTGCGCCTCAGAAATTCTGCATGGAACTTCTTCCAGTCAATTACAGACAAGCCCAGACGCAGCCCGCTGGTCACTAGTCTTGATTCAATAAACCCTTGATACGAAGGACGATGGAAGCCATTGGCTTTGAAAGCCCTTTGAGATTCCCGCAGGTTTTGGTGGCAAAGGTTGGGGAAGAGATAAGCCCTTTGCAAATGCGACTTTCAATGCGTCGGTAGTCAAAACATGATGCATGGCTTCTTTGATCTGGTCATCACCATCAAAGAACTATTTCGGAAGATGTGACAAAAAGAAATCACATCTCAGAAACCAAAGGGTGCCCAGACACCATAGCCTATCACAACTGGATCTTAAAAGGATGCATCGAAAGATGAAGGAGCCATCGGCTTTGATGTTTCGTGTTGCAGTGTGTCAATTATTCGCTCAAGATATTCCGAAGTGACATAATATCTTCTAGGACATGCTTGATCTCCGCCTGAAAAACCACCGAGTACGATGAGAGAGCAATCCATGAAGCGTACTGACTTTTCTTTGTGTTAAATGACGTCGTCTACTCAATAAACGATCCGAGATGTAACGACCCTTACGCCCAGATTTCAAGGCATGTCAGGATCGTGGGCGGAACATATAATGTCAGTTGCACTGCCTAATCGCAATATCGGCATTTAGAAACGGAGGAAGATATTACTGGCACAAAGTCAATGATAAGGTATGCCAAGCCTGCCAAGTGCTATCTAAAATTGATTCGGAAGGCGGAAACGTAATCCAAGAGAGTTGAGTGCAACGTTCTCCAAATATTGAGGGGACACATCGGAGCACGTATTTGTGAAGCTTTCTTGGGTTCCGATGACGCCGGAATGCAGAGAATGTCGCTAGCATGAACCGGCATAGATAAACCCAGGCCATACGTCCGAAGCAAGGAGGCCTCGGTTTCTCCATCTCTGCAGTCTTCTCGTTACAGCTCAATGATTATGCATCCTCTCGCCTTGTTCGCCTTAATTGGTGGTTTGGTGTCGGCGAGCAGTCCAGTCTCCTACGATGGCTACCAAGTACTTCGCGTCACGACAGGCGCCAATTCAGCTGCCATTCTGGAGAAGTTGTCATCCATCGAGTATGACGAGTGGAACACGGTTGTGAACAAGCACATCGATATCGCTATTGCGCCAAACCAGATCGAAAGGTTTCAAACTTTGGCTCTTGAATACCATATAATGCACGAGAACTTGGCAGTATCAATTGCCTCCGAGTCAGCTACAGGGACCACCTGGAAGAGACAAATCGACGATCTTGAGTGGTACGACAGCTACCACCCTTATGACGACCATAAGGCATACTTCGAGGCACTTCACGATGCCTTTCCCAATAACTCGGAGATAGTCTCGTCGGGGACTTCGTTCGAAGGCAGAGACATCTTTGGCATTCACTTCTGGGGTTCGGACGGACCGGGAAAACCGGCCGTGCTTTGGCACGGTACTGTCCATGCCAGAGAATGGATAGTAGCGCCGGTAAGCTAACGCGACAAAATGCCATCGTGGAAATGCTAAGGTCATGGGCGACAGGTTGTGGAATATCTCACGTTGCAACTAATCCAGGGATATGGCGTTGACAACACCACGACTGCTTTTGTGGATAATTATGACTTTTGGGTGTTTCCGTTTGTCAACCCGGTAAGAAATCTCGAGCTCAAATGAAGCAGTCTGTGATCTGACACCTCGACAGGATGGATTTGTGTACACTCAGACAACGGAACGGTTGTGGCGGAAAAATCGCCAACCAGCCCCAACCTCAACCAACTCGACGTGTTATGGTCGCGACATCAACCGCAATTGGCCGTATAAATGGGATGCTAATCCTCTTGGGGCTTCTACGGACCCTTGTTCTCAAACATACAAAGGCATCGAGGCAGGCGACACCCCGGAGATGGAAGGACTGCACAAGCTTGTGGATACTTTGCGAGACACAAGTGGGCTGAAACTCTACATCGACTGGCACAGCTACAGCCAGTACTTTCTAACCCCCGTCGGCTACAACTGCACCTACTACATTGATACTCTTGGCCAGCACATTAAGCTCGCTCAGCTAGCCTCGGATGCTATTCGGGAGGTTGAGGGTGTCACCTTCACGTATGGCCCAAGTTGCGCGACCCTGTATCCTACGACTGGAGCGAGCTTCGACTATGCTTACGCCGTTGGCAAAGCCCAGTGGTCATACTTGATCGAGTTGCGGGATACTGGCGATTTCGGGTTTGTATTGCCGCCAGAGCAGATTCGTGGTAGTGTGACAGAGCAGTGGGAGGGCATGAAAGTCATGCTGAATGTTCTTGATGAGGTCTTCTTCGATGGAGAAGGTCCAGCTGCATTCTAAGTCGAAACGAAATGCAGGAAACATATGTATTGAGTATCAAATATCGAAGGAATATGCATTACGCGCAGCAGATTTCGCGTATATCCGAAAAGCCACTGCAAGCCGTTTATTCTCGTATGATCGTACGCCAATACCCCTCATTAAGCCCTTCGTTTTTGGTAAACCTCATGACCATATCTGATACACGCCAAAACAAGCGCGAAAGCGAGAATCCCTATGTTTGAGTCGAAAGCTCTGCGGTAAAGAGGCTTGTCATCGGCTTGGAAAAGTTGCGCTCCATAAATTGCTGCAATGTTCGCGCTCATGATAATCCTTGAAAGTAAAAATCAGAATCCCGAATTGTGTTCGTTGACGAAGCTGGGGCAACTCACATCGCCATAGCCAATGATCTCTCTTCCGGGTCAGTGCAAGTCAGCGACATCCACGTGATATTGAGAGGGTGCGGGAATGAGGCAAACGTCTGCGTCCAGACGACTCCAAAATACCGCACACCTCGCTTGTTGATCTCCGTGAAAATGCGGTTTAGAATGTAGCCGAACATGTGCATTGCGACTGCCAGTATCGTAGTCTCGCCTCGCTTGTTACTGAAGTCGGGAATTAGCATCCGGCCCTCCACGTAGGTATATCGTGACAAGACATCACTTACAACCGGTCAGAAACGTAGCTGAAGCCAAAAGAGACTGGTACTTGAAGAAACAATCCCACAGCAGCCAAAGCATTACTCGTAAGTGAGGGGAAGCCGAAGCTTCTGATGATGGTCGGACCATAGGTGTCGAAACCTCTAAAAGGTCCGTTGTTGCCGAGAGTGATGAAAACATGCATCCATATGCGCCAGTTGGAGAACTGTAACATTCAGTAATGCTATCAGAGAATTACATTTGGCGATGCAGGAAGACTCACAGCCTTTTTGAAAGCAGCCATCCCGATATGTTGCTTCTTGTTCATTTTGTTGGGATCATCGATGCGCACGCGCGTCTGCAATATGTGCAGCTCTCGTTCTGTAAAGATGCTGACTTGTGGCAGAAACCAGCTATGCGGGTTATGGAACGCGTCTGGGAGACAAAATCCTAGTACTATGCCGCTGGCAATAGTGAAGGCTCCCATCACGATGAAAAGCCAGAACCAGCCAGGGTACCCGGCTACTCCCTTCATGTGTAGGATTCCATATGCAATTAGCTTTGCACAGGCCTGACCCAGTTGGTTGCCAAAGAAAAATATCATCACACGTTTGGCAGTCTCTTTGCGTGTGTACCATGTTGACAAGGTCCAGAGGCCGCCAGGGATGTAACCACTTTCAGAAACTCCAAGGAGAAACCGGGTCGCAAGGTAGCCGGCATAATTGTGCTGGAAGGCTTGGAACGTACTGACCAAACCGAAGAAAAATAACTGAAGGGTCAACCACTTCCCCGGTCCAACCTTGTACAAAATCATGTTTGACGGAATCTCGAAGAGAACAATCCCAAGGGATAGCAATTGTTGGCCAACATTGAATTGGAATTGCGTGATGCCTACGTCTTCCATGAAGGTATCTGTTATTGCGTTCGCGATATTGCCTCGATCGAGTTCTGCAGTCATATTTTACGTCAGATGGCAGTGGACTTTGAAGGCTATCGTTCGTACGCACGCAAGCAGAAGAAGCCGAGTGTCAGGAGTGGCATAATGATCAAATCTAATCTGTATTGGTTCACATATTAGACCCAAGAGTTCCAGATGTAGGTGTGCGACTTTAACACTCACTTCCATTTCGCTTCCCTCTCTTCGTCCTCCGTCCAATCGACCGGCGATGAAACCTGCTTCGTGTCGCCATCCGCGAGATTCGCAGAAGGGGAACGATCCAACGAGACGATGTCGGCGGTGCCCATGATGTCAACGAGGGGTTGATGTTTTCGTTCGGAAAGACCTCATAAAGTCGGTATTCAATTTGATTGAACCGAGAAATATCAGGTAGCAACAAATATGGCTGGTTGTTTCCAGTACTCCAGTTCGGAACTCAGCGTCATCCTTCTGCAGGGCTTTCTCTTGGCCCAGACGAAACCGAGCACACCATACAGGATCTGCGGAGAAGATCCGAATCACTGGGTCCGAACATAAGTCTTATCAGGCCAGCAAGCTCGACAAGAGACAGCTGGGAAGGAGCGATATTGCGTGCTTGATGTGGAGTAGCATCGTCGGTGCCTACGCATCAGGCTTTGGCACCTAGTTGTGGGCAATGTTACAATAGCGAATATCTCACCACGTGGAAAGGCAATGATCTCCGAGATGGATGTTGGAGTAGCGCAGAAGTACGCCTGTTGATCGATCTGGATAGTTCCAAATTGACGCGGCGACTTTTAGTACCTTAGGCTGGACTACCACTGATTGGACTTGTATCGTGTTTGCTCACTTTGCTGCGGCACAAGCTTTACAAACTTGTTGCATTGGAACTAGAAGACAAGCTCCGGAAGCAATTTCAACGTCGGGCGTGTTACTGCCGTTGACGGTTTGGAGTGGGAAATCCGCCCGAGCACGTCATCTTCCCGGCGGATTCGATCATCCAAACACTCCACTCGGGGCACATCTGCGTCGGAGAACCTCCGACAGGCAAGCATCCCCAATAAACTTAGTAATACAAAGGGCATTGGCCTAGCTAGGTGAAATTGATCTAAATGTCATTCGTGCAATCACGCCTTCCGTACGTACATCTCACATTCATCAAAACCCATCGCCGCGATGAAGACCTTGTCCGACGAGGAGCTCACGAATCTCGCGGGCAATTACTTCGCCCCGAAGGGACTTTACTGTCACACGAAAGGCTTGCCATTCTTGGGTAGTCTTGAGTGTAACACAAAGACACTCATTGCTGGGCAATGGACTGAACTCATCGTGGAATACACAGTTGGTGCCAGTGGCCTTGCTGATGGAGCTTGGATCAAAGGAACCTTCAAGTTCTACTCGGACTGGGCGCTGTTTCAGACTTCCGACCCAAAGGAAGACAACTACGTATCGGTAGAATACACGCCAGGCCCTCTCCACGAAGGACAAACAGCGGCGACGGTACAGTCACTGGCTGTTCGTTTCGACCAAAAGGGCCACGAGCGACCATTCCAAAAGGCCATTATCGTTGACATTGTCGACGGTTACATGAACCCCGGAGATAGGATTACTGTTCGAATTGGCGACAGACGATGGGGATCGCGGGGTACCCGAGTTCAAACATTCGTTGAAGACAAGTTCTTGATGAGGTGGTATATTGATCCAGTCGGAACTTCAAGGTTCGCTCCTATCAAGCCTGACATTGCTTTTCCAATCAAACCGGGACCAGTTGCTAGAGTCAAGGCCACAACTCCCCGAGTTGTTAGGCCCGGCGTTCCCGTCCCCCTTCACGTCCATACCGAGGATATCTGGGGCAATGCGACAGCAGACCTAAGCAATCTGAAAGCTGAAGTCAAATTGACCAAAGTAGGCTCCAAGGCAGAGGTCATCCAGACTAAAACCTTGCCTTTCGCAGCTCAGGGATGGACGGTGATGAATGACACATACGAGATGGTCGAAGATGGGGAATACGATCTCGTCGTGGCAGTAACTGATGGCGAGGGATCTGTCATTGCCACAGCTACTGACTATATATCTGTCGATGCCTCTCTACCCATCCCTCGGCCGTTGTACTCTGATCTTCACGTCCACTCCGATGACACTGTCGGCACCAACTCAACCACATACAACTTCTCTTACGCCAAAGAAATTGCCGGCCTTGACGTCGTCGGATACACTGCTAATGATTTCAACATTACCAAAGAGAAGTGGGAGCACACGCTTGAGATCATTAAGGGAGTTAATTCGCCCGGCGAACTTGTCGTATTCCCTGGGACAGAATGGTGTGGCAACTCAGCCGCTGGCGGTGAGTAAACCTGATCCAGATGCTGTTGTGCTCTTACGAAGGAAGACTGATTTGATTCAGGTGATCACAACGTCGTCTTCCTCGATGACCCGAAGACGAGTCAACCCGAGTTCCCTTTTGACAAGAAAGGGAATGTAGCTCGTAGCTTCGAGTGGAACGAGGACGGACCGGCAGAGCTGATACCCGGCGCTTGGCCGCTGGATGAAGTCTACGCGACTTACGCTCATTCACCTGAAAGCCACCTCTTGATCCCCCACGTTGGCGGTCGTCGATGCAACCTAGCCTGGCACCATCCCCAGTTGGAACGTCTTCTCGAAATTGGCAGCGCTTGGGGGTTATTCGAGTGGCTTCTTCGCGACGCCGTGAAACGGGGCTGGAAACTCGGCGTTTCCGCCAATTCGGACGAGCACCGGGGCCGGTGTGGAGGCGGAGTACCCGGAACTGCCGTCTTTGGCACTAAGGGTGGATTGACTGGCGTCTTGGCCGACAGGCTGGAGCGTGGTGAGGTTGCGAAGGCCTTACGGGCAAGACGTACGTTTGCGACAACAGGCGAACGCTTAGTTGGGATCGTACGCACCGACAACGGACATCTTCAAGGCGATGATGTATCCGTTAAGGATAACGAGGAACTCGTTCTCAGGTACAGCTTCTTTGGTGCGGGAGGGTACTCTTCCATCGAGGCTTGGGATGCGAGTGGTCGGATTCTCCACCGAGATCTCCAGAAAGAAGCAGAAACTCACGCCACGGCGTCAACTCCTAGAAAGATTCGCGTGACTTGGGGAGGGGCTCGCGTTTACGACAGATATCGTGAGGCTGTCTGGCACGGATCAATCCTCCTTCCTGGGGCGGTCATCTCGCATGTTCGACCTTTCGGGGGCGTGCTTCACAATGCCGAAGATGAGATCAAGCAACTTTCCCAAGACCAAGTCGTCTTCGAGACCCGAACAAGCGGGGATTTTGATGGTGTTGACATTTTCCTTGATGACACATCAGGAACCCCCTCTACTATCAGCGTATCGGGCCATTTAGGTGGATACGTCAAAGTTGGTGACGCCCTCAAAGGAAACCCCCACAACCCGCAACCTCGGTTCAACTTGGTTGCAACGGCAAAGGACTTGACTCAGGAAGGAGGGGTGCGCGACGACATAGTAGGCGGTGCTGACCTCTTTGTGTCCATCGAAGGTCTGTTGGATGTTCCATTGCCCAAAAGAGTTGAAGGCAGCTTCACTGTGAAGGCAGAGTCTGGTAGTGGTGGTGACCGGGCGGTGTACTTTGTAGGCAGAGAGTATGGCGGAGGGAAGGTCATCACCAGTCCTGTATTCATCAAGTACGAATGACTAGCAAGAAGCATCCACAGCGCACATCGTCTGTGCGGAAGGCAGATTTGACCCCCGCAACTCCAACAACCCCAATCTCTCGAGCCCAGTGCCCATTTCGCTCGTCACCTGCACCTCCTCGGGCCTCAAAATTGGACACCGAAGGTGAGCGAATACGCGCTCTGCCTTATTGAGAAAGGAGACTTACCGTCCGCGTCTTCCAATGTCGCAACGCAGACGGCGAGATCATCAATGGAGCAGAGTTTCTCTGAACAGGGATTTGGCCGTGGTCGTCATTGGACCACCCCGGATTTCGGCACTGCATGCACCTAGTGTTTGGTTTGTGGATGGTGGTGGGGTAGTTCGATTTCAACGCGCCTGACAGGTGCAAGAGACGGACAGGTTCCAGGGAGTTCCTCGACGGCAACCCGAAGTGAGGCCTAGTGACGGCTTTTGTGCGGAATGGGGAGGAAGTGGACATGGAAAGGAGAAAATAGTCTGATATGGTGCATATATAAGCTTGTTAACTCCCCGATAGGCTCCGGCATTCACCAACTCATGCTTCGGAGTCTATAGATTTGATCGGTCAGCGGAGAGCTCAAGCAATTCATCCTGCCATCATGCTCGGTCATCTTTCCCGCTTCGCTGTGTCGCTTCTTGTGACAACAGCAGCCTCTTCTCCGGTCCCGCGCTCTGATCCGGCCGGAAACAAATACTTCGTAACCTTGTAAGTCGTCCCTCATACACTCTAAGACTTGTTTATCGACTCGCCTTCATCTAGATTTAGCTGACAAAGTTTTAGCGGGAGCTCTACTACACAGACCGGGTTTTCTGTCAACGGCACCGCTCCCTCGAGCAAGAATCCAATTGGTAATCCCTCTTTTCCTGGATCAACGACGACTGGCGGCCTCAACTGGCTAGGTTTTGATATCGCCGAGTTTAATCACACAACAATCTTAGCCTACAATCTGGCTGTGGGAGGTGCCACGACAGACAACACACTTATTCCAACATACACGGAAGGTATTGCGACCTACGTGGACCAGGTCAACACCTTTTACGATGCCTATGTCCACCAGAAAACCCCATGGTCCTGGGACGACGTTCTGATTGGGATCTGGATTGCCAACAACGACGTTGGCCAGTCTTTTGACAGGAACGACACTTCCTCTCTGTACCCCAAGGTTTCTGCCCGTTACTTCGAACAGACCCAGCGCCTGTACGATGCCGGTGCCCGAAATTTTGTGTTTCTCACATGTGCTCGTAAGTTAATTTCATTGAGTTGCTAATGACAGCAATGACAAAAAGCTATCGCTGACTATGGCATTGCTGTCAATCACGAAATCCCGCTAATGATCTGAAATAGCCCAGCAACTCACCCCTTTGATGATCGAAAAAGGCCCAGAAAGCAATGCAAAGGTTGCAGCTGCTGTCAAGCTCTACAATGAGATATTGGAAAAGAACTTTCAAAAGTTTAAAATGGCCCATCCGGATGTTCAAGCCTGGCTGGTCAGACCTTCGAAGTCATATGAAACTGCGATTGCGAACCCACAAGAATAAGGAGCGCCAGACGCGATTTGTACAAACGAGGACGGCGTCAGCTGTCTGTGGTGGAACAACTACCATCCTGGAATTCAAATTCATCATCTTTTGGGAGCAGACGTGGCGACAACTGTTGGCACACCCTGGTTCAATCCCCAGTAGAAATAATAGTGGTTCCTGATGGCAGATAAAGGAGAAAGAGGTCGCATAAATGCGGAGTCATATTCAAAGTAACGAAGTAGGAGTGCATTAGTATGGTCGCTGGCTGAGAGGGAGCTCACAAATTCAATCTTGTACTTGCCGTTCACCTGTGGTCTGACGGAGGCCGCAATACTACCGCTGTACAATGCGCTCATCTGACGGAACGTCTTATCCATACGTACAAAACAAGACCTGCATCGGCGTTCGATAGCTCATGAATGGAAAGGACAGTCCAAGCTTAGTGACGCGAAATTGTGAGGCCAGGCACATGCTAAGGAGAGCGGCTGTATGAATCAATGAACAAAAGCACTTGCTGGTAGCACAGAGTACGCACCATAATCATTTTGGAAAACCGACTCGGCGAAGGCTGCTTGGACATCGCTTTGCAACCTGGATGCTGAGTGTAGTGATCCACCAAAAGAGCTGGAGCAGACGCGACTTTGACTTGCTGTGATGTTTCTTGGAGGAGGCTCGCCGAAGAAGATAAGTACAAGACTCGAGCTTGAGATGCTATGAGGGATCTGGCCTGGGTCGTCCGCATGCTGGCTGTAGTCTAGACAAACTAAACTGAGATGGGATGATAGTGCGCGCCTACTGACAGACCCATAGAAGCATCCAAGAACCTGGGCATTTTGGAAAGCGAATTCAATGGAGAGTGACGGCAAAAAGCCGTCTTCGAAGACACCGTCGTTTGCCGAGAAGTTGATGATTACCCGTTTCGGAAACTAAGTAGAATACCGTGTGCGCATCGACCATCATCGTGGAATGCAACCCCAGACCTTCAGGTCGTTTCAAAGTTTCCGAAGGCAATATTCCCGCTGGGACAATATAAGACTTAATGTGAGTTGAAAAATACTAATTGATGAAGATATAGGATTGGCGGCAGCCTGGAAGCAATCATTCTCCCTTCATGGGAGGGCCTAAGAGGGTTGGCAATGCCCCTGAACGAAAGAAATTGAGTGAGCGATTTCGGACGCGAGTGCACACCGCATATGACGAATAATCCGAGTGCTTCCCTGCGATGCTACGTGTGGTACTGGTGAGGTTGAAATCTGCAGACGCCCCTGTAAACCAACCTTGATGGCTTGTGATCACCACTGCATCAATGGAACCCGGATGGCCATTGAGCAACAGCACCTGAAAGTTACGAGAGTAGGTACTCTGTCAATCGTCAGGGATGCCTTGAACGATACAACCATTTTCGCCTCGAGCGCAATTAAGTTTCGGCAGGCTAAGATGGACCGCAGTCGCTACCGCAATGAGTTTCCATTCGAACCTGAAATTCTTCACCCTGCGAAATGTTTCCGTATACTTCCGGGATCTCACTGGGAACATGCGAGAGATCAACATCTGAGAAGTAGCAGCGAAAAATACCTTGCGCTGTATTGCGCAGGTTTTGCCAATTTGGTCGCATTACTACAAACCGAATGCAAATATTGGAAGGAGACAGACAACTCGAGAGCTTCCCGGCGGGACGAAGTGCGGCTCTCAAGGTCCAAGACACAAAATCATGAGATCAAGGAAATCTCGTTAGGTGACCGCTGGAAGCTAAGTTGATGACGAGAACGGCGAGACAATGTCGGAAGCGTCAAGATATCGCTTGCCGACCATTTAGACAACGGGCAGCCACATCTGCGAGGCCTTGCTTGACGAGAACGTCGACCACGCCTGCAGCGCCAGCACTACTTTATAGCCCATGCCACGGAGGCAGCACTTGTGTCGCGACAAAATGACATACATTTCGTCTTTGCTAGGCTCTGCCCTCGTCTTCGCCCCACTCTGCCCATCTGCTCTTGCGAGAGAGTAACACCTGAGAACACCCCCTTGGAAAGGGGAGCTACTTGGGAGGGACGACCTCTTTTGCAAGACTTCGACTCCAATGGGGCTTAATTTGAACAAGTTGCAGACTTCCTTGGAAACTTCACCGCCCGCAAGAGTTCTAATGCCTCAATTGCTATTGTTGGAGGTGGCATCTCAGGCCTCGCTACTGCCTTGACGCTGGACAGTGTCGGCGTCCATAATTGAGAAATCATTGAAGCCAGCAACCGTGTTGGAGGACGCTTCCGCACAATATTTGTCGGCGACACGGAAGAGTTTGCCGAGATGGGCCCGATGAAATTACCTTACCAAGTCACATACAAGAGCGACAATTCCACGCACGCGTACTCCGATCACCGCATGACTTTCCAACTCGCCGAACTCCTCAATCGAATGAACGAAAACGACGAGAAGTACAAAATCGACTTTATTCCATTGATCCAGCACCATCCTAACGAATTACTCGCCCTTGGGACGGGCAGACATCCGGATGGCAGAGTGCACTACGATGATTCGAGCGAGCAATCGCTGCTGCGCAACCGTCTATATGCAGATGTGAATGTCACGGATACAATCTGGACTTCCAATGACTACGATGTCATATGGAATAAGATGGTGCACAACTCCAACTTAGCTCTTGACGGGTCTGACAGTACTCTCGGTGAGACTGAGTGGAAGTGTGTCGACAAAGGCTTCAACCGCATATCGGACGCTTTCATTCCCCATGTGTCAGGCAGAATGAGCTTGAACCGCAGAATCCGAAAGTTGGAACCGGTTCATAACGAAGCCGGCAACAGTCGAACACGTCTGTCATGGTATCCCAGTGCGGCAAACAGGACGTTTGAGTCTGAGGACTACGACCACACCATCATGGCTGTTCCTTTCACCATAATCGATTCATGGACCTTCCGAAGTTTTCCTCTGTCCTTGGTCCAGCAATCAGTGAGGCTGGTCTGCGATTCAAGTCGGCTTGTAAGATTTCACTCTTGTTCTCTGAGAGATTCTAGGAAAAAGGAGAGAGACCAAGTTTCGGGGGTTATTCGCGCCCAGAGGACAAGGCTGCAGGAGCGCTGTGATATCCCGTGTATGGACTGAACGAATCACGACCCGGTCTCATTACACACTATCATGGCGGAGATTGGAGTGATCGTTTTGTTAGCTTAACAGAAGAAGAGCACGCAGGGCTGGTTCTTGATGCTATCGTGAGCTTGCATGGAGAAAAAGCCCGGGAGCTCCATACTGGCAACTATGCTCGCCTCTGTTGGCTTGAGGATGAATTTACAGCTACTTCGTGGAGCCGCCCTGACGTGAAACAGCATAAGCTCTATATTCCCTCCTGCCACCGTACGGAACACAACACGATTTTTATCGGCGAGCATGCGGCTCCGACTCATGCTTGGATTAGTTCCTCGCTTTATTCTTCCGTCAGAGGCTCTGTTCAGTTGCTACTTGAGTTGGGAATGGTCGATGAGGCGAAGAAATTGAACCAAGAGTGGATGGGCCAGTGGATTCATTGATTAGATAGGGGTTGTGCGAAAGTCACAGCTGTGAGCTGGATAACAAGCATGCCAAAACAGAATCTGGTCTTCGGCAAAATCTTGTAAATTGGTTCCATGACATCAAACCTGTCTTGATTGCAATGCCGTTATTGACTCGCACGCTCAGCACATCTGGTCTTTCGCCTTTTGTTGCCGTAACGCCTGTTAATCTCAGTGGTCCTGAGATCCTTCTGGGATCCTTCTGAACAGCGTTACCTCATTGGGCAGGTCAAATGCAACCATCATCTGAGCGAAAATGTCACGTTGGGTCCCCGCAGATCGTCAAACACCTTGGGAGATAAACAGTTTCCCGAAGTGCTGTGTCGGTCTGCGACTTCGGAGCTCGGGGTTAACTGACTAATGATAAGGTGCTCTTCCCCGCGCCTTGCCAAACCAACATGATACGCAACAATTACCCGATCTCTGTGAAGTTATTTGCGCATTGAGATATCATGTCGGAACAAAAGTCAATTGCTATTGTCGGTGGTAGGCAGAATGCAGTGACCATGTAGGCCCGCAGACTTACTTACTAACGACCTGTTTAGCGGGCATATTCGGGCTATCGCTGGCGGTTGCCCTCAGCAAGAAGCGTGAGTCTTGGCGCCTTCTCCCGAAAAAAGACCTATGACTTGTGAGAGCTGATAAAAGACAGCCGGAAATCGGGTTCATGTCTTTGACAGACATCAATACGATGAGTCGGGATACTCGCCCGATTTCGCCCACAGTACCCAGGCAGCTTCCGTGGACCATAACAAGATCGTAGGTTCTCTGCACACTCGCTCTAATGCGTGACGTGTAGCAATTAACAATTATCTAAATTGCAGTTTCGAGCATCCTACGGAAAGAACATCCACTATCAACGGCTAGCGCTCGAGAGTCGCAGCGCCTGGGAGAAAATTAACGAATTACGCCGCGAAGAAAAGAATGAAGAAGAGCGGTCTGACTTATTCAGCGGCTGCGGCATGCTTCGCGTCCAACCCGACGCCGATCTTGGTGCACTGGAGCGTGAGACTCTGCGTAATTTTGAACGTGACGGGCTGCGTGATACACAATTTGTCAAAAGTGATCCCACTGACCGCCAGCGTGCCACTGAGCGCGGTTGGGACTCAAAGCTCCTTGAATTTGCTATCCCGGATTCATCTTCGAATCAGAGCTTTGAAGCAGTTCTCGACTCTACGGCTGGTTTCACTAAGTGCAGTGAAGCTTGCGCTTACTTCTACAAGGTAGCTGAACGCCAGGGCGTCGTATTCCACTTTGGGCCCCAGAAAGGTGGTTTTGGGAGTCTCATAGAAGAGAACGTCCCGGAGTCATCTACGAAAAGGGCTATTGGCCTGAAGACCAAGGATGGAGCTGTTCACAAGGCCGATGTTGTGGTCATTGCTGGTAAGTTCGCTCTCCACAATTCAACAGTTGCAGTGACCAATCTTTCTGGCAGCCGGATCTTTCTCCACGCAACTATTGCCCGAGCTGTCGTACCACCTGGAGTCCTCAGCCGGAAGCGTCGTCACCTTCAAGGTCGACAAGGATGACGAGCGGCTCTGGGATAAGTACTCTCCTGAGCGTTTTCCTGTGATCACTTGGAAGAGCGCTGCCCGGACTGTCGATGGCAAAGACATCGGAAGTATCTATGTATTTCCTCGGACATCTGACGGCCTCATCAAGATCGGCTACAGGGGCATTAAGGTATGTAAATGCTTGCAATACTTGTGAAGGTCTTGGAATTGACAACTCTCCAGTTCACGAACTTCCAGCCTGCCCCCCCTGATGCTGGCTTCACGCAGGACGGGAAATGGTCTGTGCCCATGTCGCCCGCTGATTCTCGTGTTGTACCGGACAGAGCTAGAGAGGCTATCAAGCCGTTCGTATCCATTTTCCTCCCGGACTTCAAGGAACAAGATTTTTATTCAACAAAGATGTGTTGGTACACCGACTCACTTGACAACTCCTTTGTGGTAAGTGATTTTGAAGTAGGATAAATTGCCCGGTCTTGCTGATTTGGGCCGTGTGCTAGATTGACTACGTGCCAAATTACGCCGATAACTCCGTGTTCGTCTGCACTGGCGGAAGTGGACATGGAGCCAAGTTTCTCCCCGTTCTAGGTGAAGTGAGTACTTCAAATATCCATGTCATTCAATCACTGCTGATTTGCTATTTTAGCACGCTGCCGATATTCTGCTGAATGGTGAGCAGAGCAGCTCGTTTATGCGCCCTTACTGGCGATGGAGAGAGACAGCGCGCAGAGGGAACGGGCTTGAGGAGGGGCCCAAAGGCCCCCGAAACATCGGAAGTTCGAACCAATGAATGCACTTAGAAGATACAGTCTGATAATTTCTACGTTCCTGTGAGCCTTGATCTTTGTGCCTCATAGCGAGTAAACACAGTTGCATGATGTCAATTCCCGAGATCCCTCCCCTCAGTGGCCTGTTACCTCTCATTGTGCGGTTATCCTGCATGTGGGGCTGTACCGACAGACGTAATTCTCGCAGGAACCATGAGTCGTTTGCTGTTGTGATATATCTCATCTGAGCTCGTCAAAAGCCAAGTATGCCGCGCCGCTTCGGGCCGCTGGCCAAGAACGTCTGATTCTCCGTTAAATGGACGGAAGAGCTTCCCAACTTCGTCTTCAGCTCGTTGTGATTTGTTGCCTGGGTAGGAAATTTAGTGTGATCCGCGCGTCCTGCATGACACACGAGCAACCTTGATGTCCTGAACTGCCAAGGAGGGCTGCGATGGATTTCTTGGCGTTCGTTCTTGGCCACAGAGAGAGACGTCGAAATAAGATACTGCCCCTGGCAAAGTATGTGCCGCTTTATCCGAGATGCAGATATTGGCTCTGGTTCGTCGTCTTGACGCAGCAAGCACCCTTGCGGATATTAGGTTGACGAGAGGGGCAAAAGGAGCGCGAAGCGGAGACGCATCTGAAGGATGAGGGTCCCGGAGGCAAACAGGTCAGGGGTGAGACGAGCTTCCAACAGAAATCAACAGGAATCATGTTGTGTTATAAGCCGCATTCTTCACCCGCTCTGGGGCGTCTTCACTCGCCCTTAGCAGTGCTTGAGAGGCAGGAAAATCAGCAAGAAGTCTCCGTCGGCTTCTCGACCCCATTTTGTTACTCTCGCTCATCCCACCGCCGTCATGACTAGAGACAGAAGTCTTGAGGAAGACAACCCCAACGAGAAGATCGTCCACACTTCCAACGATGGCACTCCTCTCGACGTGAAGCCATCCGACAATGGCAACGGACAGAGCAGACATGAGCATGCCGTCAGCAAGGATGAAGTCGACGACACCACACTCTTCTACAACCTCAACAAAGAGAAGGCCGGCTCTTTCACTGCAGAGATGGAAGGTAAACTTGTGCGCAAGAACTTCTGGTTTCTGCTTGGTCAGACCTGGTGGATCGCCTTCCTGATCCACCTGGACAAGTCCACGCTGTCGCAAGCCAGCACCATGGGGATCTTCAAGGATGTCGACATGACGAAGAAACAGTACAATGACCTTTTTGTGGTGTTTTACACTGGCTACCTTATTGCTCTTTGGCCAGGAGCATGGTTGTCTCAGAGAACTGGCCAGAAACAGTTCATCGTTGGATCGCTATTGCTTTGGGCTCTATTGCTCGCAATGCATGTACTTGTCAAGACAGGAGGCCAAATGATAGCCTTGCGGTTTCTGTTGGGCATGGTGAGTTTCCCTTGCTTTGAAATCTGTCTATGAGCACAGTCCGACTAACTGGTCAAAACAGACCGAGTCGCAGATTGTACCGAGCACCACCATCCTTCATCAAGCATTCTTCTCTCCAAAGAAAAGTCCTTGGGTTCAGCTTCTTTGGTGGGCTTCGGGCAGCTTCGCAAACGTACTTCTCACCATGGTTGCTTACAAGTTGATCCTCCTCGATGATGCTCATACACTGATTGGCGGGCTGTCGTCGTGGAAGTGGTTGCATATTATATGTGTAATCCTGACTTTTATCATGGCAGTCCCGCTGGCTTTCTTCCTGCCAAACTCACCCGTGGAGGCAAAATGGCTCTCAACTGCAGAGAAGGTACACACAATCAAGGCGATCCGCGACACACAATCGGGCATCAAAAATTCGACATGGAAGTGGTCGCAAGTTCGAGAAGCGTTTACAGACCCCAAAAGTTGGCTTTTCATGTGGGTTGTTACCTGTTGATTGCCTTTCAACTCACTGATGGCAATGCAGATTCCATATGTTCTTCAACGAACTTCCGAACAACACCTCACAGCAGCTTCCTCTTATTATCGTTGGTTTTGGCTTTACGCCAGCTGAGAGCGCGCTTTTCAATATTGCCAAGCCGTTGATTGGTTCATTCCTTGTTCTTGTGTCTGCCGCTATGCTTTACGGTACTCGACTTGGCACTGGCTATACCTGCGCGATATCGTACATCCCATGCTTCGTTGGGGGCATAATTGAGGTGAGGCTTCGATACCATGACTTTGTTTTCCGTCTTCTAACTCCTTCACAGCTTGCAGCCCCTTGGTCCAACAAGATCGCGCTCGTGGTTGGCACTCAGATTTCAACATTCAAGCCGTCCTATCTGCTCGGTCTTTCTTGGGCTGGAACTGCCACGACCGGGTATACGAAGAAGCTCACCGTCATGTCAACCTGTGTGGTTGCTGCGTCGGCTGCAAATATGATTTCGCCCGAGTAAGTCACCGCTTAGCTCTTCGGCGGGGAAGCCGCTAATGATCCTTTTCAGGTTTTGGCAACCCAAGTACAAACCAAGATACACTTTACCATGGGCTTTCATGACTGCATTTTGGTTCATATCACCTGCCATGTGCCTTGTAATCCGCTGGTATCTCGTCCGCGAGAATCGACGTAGGCAGGCTAACCTGGATGCTGATGGAAGTTCGGACGACAACGATGTCCTGGACACTGGGGACACAGTTGTCCATGTGTACAAGGAAGATCTCGATCTGACGGATCGCCAGAACCAAAAGTTTATTTACCCGTTGTGAGGTGATGAAAGTAGGGCTGCTGTGTTGGATACTGAAGGAGATGCAGCCAGGTAGTCAAAAGAACCTAGGACTTGGGAGGCGTATATGAATAGCTGTTGGAAGAGTTGGATGTACTTTGAATACTGGTCTTGAAAGCAAGAGGCACTTTATTTCTTTAGAACACTTCAAGCCTAGAAAAGGAATACGGAATAGATTGATCGTCGGATTTCGGACACGTCCTGCAGTTTGGACTGGAAATGAACTTGTGTACTGTATTTATCTCGTCTGCCTTAGTTCATCAACACGATTAGCTATTTTCATCGGCAGCGCTTGCTAAATGGATGGCTGTTACCCTCCAGGCAAAATGACCTACAACCTACATCGACCGAATGAGTCTACCTGTGTGTGTTCAAATGGAGGCGAGTCCAGCATATTGATCTTCGCTACGTCCCCGCCCACCGTCGCCGAGTCTGGGATCGACCGGCTACGGCAGTGATCCACACCTCCGCGCCGGACGAGACTCGGAGCCTAATCTTTTGTGGGGTGACGTCGATTAAGCTTGTCCTTAGCTCATTTCAATCGGCGACAATTTCGATATTATCCCTGCTTGACGGTACCTGAGGTTCAGTCATCGGTCGTTCTACCGAGTTCTGGTAAAGAGCAGGTTGCGTCAGTCTCGTGCGACAATGGCTTTGACTTCCGGACTGAGGGAATACCATATCGTCGCGAAACCGAGACTTTCTACGTCGCTTCCGGGATAGCTTATGCTTATTAGGGAAGGTAGTTCTCTAAACTCCGCAATGGAAGGTGATCAACGGCTCTGATGCCGGGCGCTTGGCCTTCCAGCTCCCGCTACCGACCGCGTAGACAGGGATCCCGGGCACAGCAACTGAAAATAGTTGGTGAACCGCTGAAATGGGCCAATCGCCAAGCAGGATAAGTGGGAAACGGCCTTCAATACGAAGAAAGTGGATCCGACCTTCAGCATCCGTAGATTACATCAAGCCAAGGAAAACATGGGGAAATTTGTTGTTGATAAAAAGCCGGTGAGCCCGTGTTGTTGATAACAAGCAACCGAGACTGTTCATCGTCATCAGCAACTTCAAAGCTGACAATCTTGCTGCGATCATGAAGGGTCTTATTATCGGACTGGCCTCTTTTGGCCTCACCAGTGCCGCCGCAGTCAGCTCTTTGGCGCAGCCCGTAGCTCGCCGAGGGTGCCTCGTCTCCGACGAGGGCGCTATTCAAGACCCGGCCATCCAATACATGGAAAAGACTGTTCGCCGTCAGAACTTCCCGAGCAACTTCACTGTCGACGTTAATTTCCATCTCGCCAGCACCGAGGAAGAAGCGGACCTGATCACGGACGAGATCGTCGATGCGCAATGGAAGGTTCTCCACGAGGCCTTCGCTAGGTACGACATCAACCTTGTGCTCAACTCGACTGAGCGTACGGTCGACAACCTGACCGGTTCCGCTTTCCTCGTCAACGAGGGACCCGACAAGGGCTGGGTTTATCACGAGGAAGAGTACAATACGTATCTGAAAGCGACTCGCAAGGGCGGATATGATGCTTTGAACCTGTACTTCTTCAGCAGTTACTCGCCGGGTGCTACAGGCTACTGCCAGTGGCCTACGCCTCTCGCCGAAACCGACGAGTTGACCTTTTGGAAGGATTCGTGCCAGCTGAGCGCAATGACTATGCCAGGCTTCACCGCTGAGCAGGGCGCTTTCGAGTCGTGGAACCTTGGCCATCTTGCGGTTCACGAGAGTGGCCATTGGTTTGGTCTGAACCATACCTTCGCTGGTGGCTGCTCAGAGCCTGGCGACTTTGTTTCAGACACGCCAGCGCAGCTAACCCAGATCTTTGGCTGTCCCGAGGGTTCCGACTCTTGCCCAAACCAACCCGGTTTGGACCCCATTCACAACTACATGGGCTATACTGATGATGCTTGGTAAAATGCTCCTCTCTTGATATTGCCTTGAATTGTGACTGACTTGGTCAACCAGCACGAACGAATTTACTCCGGGACAGAAGGACCGCATGTTTTCAACCTTCTTCAACTTCCGTAGGAAGTAAGCAGACCAAGCCACCGATGGAAGGCGTGTGTGTCTTTAGATCTTTGGCCGGAGGCAGGAAGACCGTAGAAGCGAGATTAAAACAACACAAATACTTAAATTTTTGGTGATACTTTATTTGGAAAGAAACGCAAGACAAGCCTAGTGTATCCGCATGTGTCAAAAAGACCGAGATTACATGGTTCAATTGCTTTGTCTTCAGTACCTTATGCATCCCAAAACAGGCATCGCACTGCAGTCATACCAATCGACACTCTCTCCGTAGACTGTGCCCATATACCGACACGTTAAGCAGCTAAAATCCTTCGGGTTCCTCCCGACCGCATAGTGGGCACACGTAGGTATGGAAAAACAGTCCTCGATTGCATACTCCTTGCTCCCGCGGGAGATTAAGCAAGACTCTGACTTTAACTCTAGTTCCGGAGAATTCAAGTTGGACAGATGAATGTCAAGACATAGAGAATCACAAATCTGCTGGGTTTTGTTTGGATCTTGGTTAAATCCAAGACAAATGTCTGGTATGACGTTGACGAGAGGTCTGTCTCCAAGAACTGATGTGTTGCCTTCTTTTTCATTGCCAACTGGTGTGTTTCGGGCTCAAGTAGCCCTGAATCAGTTAAGTCACCGCCGACACCACCGCCAATCGCAGTTGTTGCCTATTTGAATCTGCGTTCAGCCATCGGAGTCGCCTTTACAGATAGATCACTGCAGCTTGGGGCAACACGATTCCAGGTAACCTACGGCCAGAAGAGCCTCTGGGCGCACACGACGGGCATTGTCCACGGTTCAATGAACTACTTCCAGCACCGTGACAAGAACTGAAGACTACTAACTTGACATTTTCCCCAGCAGTAGTAACTGACCGCTGCATTTCGTCGACAACACAAGGTTAACACCTCTCGTCGCCGGTGTTTTCATCACAACCAATCGACTCTCGAAGGAAGGTAGCTCTTGCCAACCGTCGACGGACAAAAGAAAGGGCCGCACCTACCAGAACACCGACACCACAACTCAAGCAGGCACCCGCCTTGTGACTGCCTAAGACCATTTTCTACCTACTTCAACGACGACACACCTCCGGGCTGACTTCTCCCCCCAACACCAACAACACCAACAACCGCCTTTTCACAACAGCCAGTATCAAGACTCTCGGTGCAGGACTGCCATCTCTTCTCTCCCTCACTTATTGCTGAGACGTACAGCGTCGACTCCAACACTGCCCAAATACGCACCACGACCAACGGGATGGATCGCTCGCCACCCCAGCCCAGGGACTGGACTCTGTCCGCCGCATCCATGATACCCACGAGGATCGATGCAACACATCTGCCTAGACTGTCTCAGCTTAACGCACCACAACCTACGGCCCGACTGGACCAGCTTGTTGGTGGCAGCATCGACCGACATCCCGCACCTTCCCAGCCACAACCAACGAGCGACTTTATGTCCAGTCACAGGCAGCCCAAGAGAGGACTTGATCTCCAGGATGGCGATGAAGAGTCCGCCATTGACACTCCATCCTCCAAGCGACGTCGTCGTCTGATCTGCAGAGAGGGTGATCGAGGTTCCCTGATCCAACCTCAACGTGTTCCTGACCCTCGCTTTACAGTTTTGGGGAGGACCATATCACAGGAAGATTTCCTCCACTTGGAATCTGTCTTTCGGAGTCGTGGCACAAATGCTCCACCGCGGTCTCGCATTTCCTCCCCCGCTCCCATTTCTCTCCTCGGCCGACACTCTGCCCTTGAGAGAAACTACTCACGGGGAAAGGAAGAAGACGAGGTAGAATTCATCGGTTCACGGTCTGCTATCGATATCATGGCAGAATCTCGGGCCCAGATGCCTCCAGCAACTCCCCAACCTCGATCAACCGCACCAACTCAGCCGGCCTTGCAAGCATCATCATCTGCGCCAATGCTTGCCCACTTCTCGAGCCCAACTCCAGAGTCTTTCGATTCTTCGCCTTTGCCAGCACATTTGCCGGCGCCCTTGCCAGCGCCCCGGTCTGATCGCCAGCGTCAACATCCCCTCAGTCTTCGAACGCCTGGCTACGCAGCAGAGGTCGGAAACGTTGCCAACCTCAATGACAGACCTAATATCATGGCAATGGCACAGCTCCATCCCATCGCCAGCCAAAACAATGAGGACGTCCGGTTTTCCACAATTTTGAGCATCACGCAGTCGCTCTCGGTCCTCGATCAGATAATGCCAACCCATTGGATCCGTCGAGGCATTACCCTGCACGAGGACTTGCGCTCGTGGCTTACAATTGACATGCAACGACCTAATGCCGGCAGCGACGAGGCCTTTCGGAATTGTGTCTGCGCCGTTGACGTTCCGAGGAAGTTCTATTTCGCCGGGTGCCGCCATGTAAGTCATACACAGCCGCATTCAGTCCAAATCATGACTTTGGAAAGGACCTAATCTTGTCTTGTTAGATGGCTTGTGGCGACTGCGCTCGCAAGTCTGGACGATGCTGTGATCGTGACCAGAGCATGGTACTCTGCTATCCTCCCGAAGGCGCTGAATGTCCTATCTGCGAGGATACCAACCCTATCTTGATCTTCAAGTGCGGTAAGTCGTAGATGTTTCTGAGGAGTCGGATAAAATCACTGACTCCAGCCACCATTCCCAGGTCACACCATGTGCCAGTCTTGCTATCTTCGGCTCTCCAGCCAGCCAGGAAACACGCTGTGTCCCCAATGCCGGGCCGACTTGGGATACGGCGCGATCGCGAGGTTCAACCCCGCGTAAACAGGCTAGAAGGTATGTGGCGTAAGGTAAACACATGGTACTAGTAGTAGATATCATTGAAGGGGGGAAGCTGCGCGCTTTACGAAGGGACAAGGGTACTCTGAACAACAGGCTTTTTGAGAAGTTTGGAGAGAACGCAATGCACGCAGCATGAATTCGCGCTTATCTTTATCAATGGTTAGCAGGAGTTTATAGCGTGCATTTTATACAGCGTTTGCGGCGTGGTAGGCAGACACCCACAGTCATAGTCAAAGACATCATCAGCGTTTAGGGCATGGAAATAGAAGCTCGATTATTTTGTGAAGAATTCTTTTGTGAATTTTTATATAACTATAGGGAATATAAGGACCCTTTTTTCCTCTACCCTAACCTAAGCTAGTCTTCTTAACTACTATATTATAACTTAAATAAAAGTAATAATAGTAATTAGTTCTTAGAACTATTTATTATACTTCTTATTAAATATCTTATTAATCTCCTTTATATTATTCTTATCTTTTAAGTTTTTAGTAATTTTTTTAAATCTCTATTTAATTTAATAGAAAGTTTAGTTCTAAAGGTTTTCTAAAAACTTAATATATATTATAAAGAAATATAGAGATACTATATTATTATTCTTAGCTATAAAAATATAATTAAGCTATTATTAAATATATAGTAAATTAATCTTTTTTAAACATTTAATATTGCTAATAGTAAAAACTATATTAATTAAATAGGGAGTATATATAAAATTATAAGGGTCTAAGCCTATAGAGCAGAGTAGCCTAAAGATAGTTTAGTTAATATAGGCTAAAGGGATAGAGAGGCTTATAGGTCTAAGGTATAGAGCCCTCTATAGTAAGGAATTAGTAAGTACTTATAGAAAGTTTAGAGAAGAGGATCTTAGAAGAAGTAAGTAAAAGTAGTATAGTAATATTATACCTATTTTTTAAGTATTTCTTCTATTAGTTTAACTTAACTATAGCTTATAACCTCTAAATACCTTTATAATTCTTTTATTTCTACCTTATTTTAAGAAAGTTAGTAATAATAATAACGCTATATACCTAAATAATACTTATTAATTAAGCTAAAGACTTTACGCTTAGTATTTACTAAGCGCTAAGTAAGATAGTTTATATAAATCTATATAAAGAAAATAACTTTAGTAAATAATTAGAGGATAATATAAGTTAATAAGGGGAGGTGAGAAGCTATACTTTAAGTAAGGTTAGAAGTCCTAAAGGGGATAAGCTATTTATACTAAACGCTTACTAAATAGATAATAAGTATATATAAGAGAATAAGAAATATAAAACCTCTCTCTATAGATTAAATAAGCTATAAAGCTAGATATCTATAGCTACTACTAATAAGCTAGCTTAAACTAAAAAGCTAAATAAAGCTACTAGCTAAATATTAATATAGTAGATTATAACTATAATAGCTAACTAATATAAACTAATTATTACTATATTAAGTAACTAAATACTTATTAAATAGTTACTAAAGGTTTATAAGAAACCCTTAAACTATAATATAGCTTATTTTATTAGTAAATCTATTAGTATAAAGAGGGAAGATTAACTTATTATAGTAGAAAAGGCTTATAAGTACTACTTTAGCTACTCTAATAGCTAGTATATCTAATAAACCTTAAGTATAATAAAGTATACCTTATAAGTAGAATAGTAAACTTATTAGTAAATATTTATAAATATATTAGGGAATTAAATTAACCCTATATAGGAAGATTTTAAGATCTTTATAAGAAAGTAGTATATAACACCTAAGCTTTAAGAATAAAACTATTATAATACCTTAAGATAGTATTATTAGAAAGATAATAAAAAACCTATTATATATTAAGCTTATTAAAAGTTTATTAACTAAGCTTTTAGTAAACTAAATATAAGTAATATAAAAGCTTATATATTCTTTTAAAGCTTTACAAAAACTTTAAAAAATAAGCTTTTTAAATAAAATATTAATTATACTAATATATATACTATTACCCTCTATATATAGAAGCTATAAGAAATTATAAAAGAGAGATATATAAGAAAACCTATTAGATGTTCTAAGTTATATAAGTAATTATACTTAAGCTTTTTAGACTACCCTTATAAGAGTAGCTTATAACCCCCTTAGTTATTAGACCTAAAGGAGCGCTATTTAGATACCTTATCTTAGAATAACTGCTTAGTAAACCTCTATATAGCTATTAGACCTAATAGTAAGCTACTTAACTATAGAGGAACTTAATACTATAATTATAAGAAGTATAAGTATATTTCCCTTAATTATATTAAACTTTATATATAGTTAGTAGTTAACTATTAGAACTTAAACTTTAGAAAGAGTAGGATTAATATTATTACTATCCCTTATATAATTAATACTAAAAACTTAAAAAATAAGTAAGTATAGAGGTAACTTTAAGAGGTATTATATTAGGAATTACTTTAGTTCTTATAAAATAGACTATTAAAAGTTAAGTAATTACACTCTAAGTATATAATAAGGTTAAATTAGTAGTAGATATAAATATTTATATTATTATTAACTTTATATAGGAAAACCTTATAATAAAACTCTTATTAAAGGAGGCTATTAGTATTATAGCTTTAGAACTAATAGACTTCTAAAGGAGACTTATACTTATTAGTAAGATTTACTAGCTTATTTTCTTCTTAATTAATAGCTAAAACTACCTATAAAAGATTTACTAAGTATTTATAGCTAGCTTATACTTTAAAGGGGTAAGAGATATTCTTTTATTAAATAATTCTATAAGTAGAGAAGGTATATATATAAATACTTATACTTATACTTAGTTATATAATTATATCTTACTTATTAAACCTAAAGCGATTATATAAGAGGTTATAAAGAATAGTTAGAAAGCTTATATAATATACTTAATAGAAGCTTTAGCTTTAGATAAAAAGGATATTAATATATTAAGTAAAGCTTTACTAAGTAAGGAGTAAGAAAAGAGTATCTTTAAAGAGCTTTAAACTTTTATTAATATTTTTAATAAAGAAAATATAAAGAAAGTTTCTAAACTAAAAGGAGTAGTATATTATATTAAGTTAAAACTTAATAAGAAACCCCTATATAAGCTAATATACCTTATATTAGTAGAATAACTATAAACTCTTACTAAATATATTTAGGAGATAGAAATAGCTAGATATATCTACTATTCTATTAGTTTAGCTAGAGCACCTATATTATTTATACCTAAGAAGGATAATAGCTTATAATTATATATAAACTATAGAGGGCTAAATAAGATTATAGTAAAAAACTAATACCTTCTACTACTAATTAGTAAGCTTCTAAATAGGCTTATTAGTATAAAATTTATTTTAAAGATTAACTTAAGTAAAATATATTATAGAATTACTATTAATAAAATAGATAAGTAGAAAACTATATTTAAAACTTATTATAAGTACTTTAAATATATAATAATACTATTTAGGCTTATTAATATATTAGTAATATTCTAAGTATATATTCACTAAACGCTTATAAACTTTCTAAATACCTACTATATAGTATATTTAGATAATATCTTAATTTACTTAAATACTAAAGAATAGTATATAAAGGACCTATATATAGTTTTATACTAGCTAAAAGCTATTAAGCTATTTATAAAGTTAAAGAAGTATAACTTTTATTAGATAAAAGTAGATTTTCTTAGATTTTATATTACTTAAAATAGTATTAAGATAAACCTAAAGTAAGTTTAAGCTATTACTAAATAGCTAGTTTTAAAGTTTTTTAGAGATATCTAAATATTCCTTAGTTTTTATAATTTTTACTATAAATTTATTATAAAATACTTCTATATTATAGCTTCTATAAATAGTATACTTAAAAGAAGTTAAAATAGTATAAAGTTAGAAGTTTTTATTTAGATAAGGGAAATATAAACTATATTTAAGATACTTTAGAGAGTATTTACTAAAGCTTTAATACTAAGGTATTATAACTTAGTACTAGAAACTAAAGTTAAGATAGATATATTTATTTAAGTAGTATTTAGTATATTTTTATAGAAGTATAAGAGTATTTAGCACCTAATAGCTTTTTAGTTAAGAAAGTTTTTAGATATAAAAAGATATTAAGCTATAAAGTAGTAAGAACTCCTTACTATTATAGAAAGCTTAAACTATTAAGCGTAATATTTTTAAAAGCTCCTTAAGAAATTCCTAATACTTATAGACTATATAGCTCTAAAAGAGGTACTTATTATACTTATATAAGATATTTATAAAAAGCTTATATAGTAGGTTTACTACTTATTAGTATTTAATTTTAAGATTTAATATAAGTTAGAAGTTACTAATTTAGTAAATAGATTATTATAATATCTTAATTATATAATAGAAGATTCTAAAGTAGATAATATACTTCTTACTTTAAAAAAGAAACTTAAGCTTATTAGCTAACTCTTAGTAATAAATCACTAATATATCACTAAGTTTAAAAGAACTATAGCTATTATAAAAACTTATATCTAAGCTATTTAGTAAAATATATAAAAACTTTACTAAAAGGCTAGTTTTAAGGTTAAGGGATCCTTACTTTTAGGTTAGTATTATCCTATAGAGGATATTAATAACCTATTACGTTAGAATATATATATTAATACTATTACTTACTTAAAGTTATATATAAGTATTATAATAATTGCTCTATAAAAAGATAGTAATATATTAGAAGACTTAGGGGGAGCTAAAGTTACTATACTAAAGCAGTATATCTTATATATTATAATAAGAGAGCTTATTTAGGATAAAATAGCTTATATATTAAGACTAAGCGTAAATCTTAAATAAATAGTTAGAGGACTATAGGTTAAAAACTACTTCTATAAAGAACTTATAGCTAAAGCTTATTAAGATACTAAGGAATACTAAAAGTACTATTTTAATAAAAATAATATCCTTTAGTTTAGAAGAAGACTTATTATCCTAGAAGAGGGATCTCTCTACTATAAAATCCTAAGAAACTACTATAATACGCTTAAATTAAAGTATATAGGGGTAAATAAAACTATAGAATTAATTTTATAAAAGTTTTATTAGTTATACCTTATAGAGGATATATAGTAATATATCACTAAGTATTTATACTACTAAGGGGTATATATACTATAGTATAAGCTATATAAACTATTATAAATATTAGAACTCTTAGTATATTTATTCTAATAGATTTCCTTAGACTTCTTAACTAGCTTATTAGAAAGTTACTAAGATAATAAAGTTATTTATAATATAATTCTAATAGTTATATATTAAATAACTAAAGTAGCTTAATTCTTAGTAATAACTAAATAACTAAATACTATAGGTTTAATAAGAATCTTATATTAAGAAGTTAAGTATTAATATAGTATACCTAAAGCTATTATTAATAACTAAGATAAATTAATTATAAGTTAGTTTTAGTAGAACTAAACTAAAGCTTAAGATATAAAAAGGTATATCTTAATAGTATAGCACTTATAGATAGATAGCTAGACTAAAAGAATATATTAAATACTAACTATATACCTCTTAAAGTTTAATAAAAGTTTATATAACTAATAGGTAATATAGCTAATTAAAGCTAAATTCTTATATAATAATAGCAAATATATAACTATTAGTATATCTTTATTTAAAGCCCTTATAAGATATTATCCCTAAATAATTAACTACTACTTACTAAATATTAAAGTTAAGACCTAAAAAGTTAAGGAAAAGCTTAAGAAACTAATAGAGGTTTACTAAAAAATAGCTAAAAACTAATAATATATAATAAATATCTAAGCTAAAAATATAAATACTAAAAAAAAAGTATAATTATATAATATTAGAGACGTTATAAAACTTTTTATAAAGAACTTCTACTTTATAAAAAGATAGCAAAAGCTTACCTTATAATTTATCCTTATACTAGTTATAAAAGTTATAAGCCTAAACACCTATAGAGTTTAACTTCTAGAGAAATATAATAGGGCGTATAATATCTTTTTAATTACTTTACTTAAGCTATAGTATAGCTAAAAGCTTACTAAGGGGTAGCTTCTAAACTTTAAAGAAGACCTAGAAGAATAAGAGGTTAAAGATATTATATTACAAAAAGAAGCGCTAAAGGGCCCCTTATATTTAGTTAAGTAGAAGGGCTAGCTAGTAGAGTATAACACCTAGGAGCTTAAAGAATACTTAGTGAATACTTTATAAATCCTTATAGGATTTAAGAAGTAATAGCATAAGTTATATTATAAGTAGGATAATAAGTAGTATAAAGAAATAAGAAAAGTTAATTAACTATAAAAAACGCTAGAGAAGACTCTTAGACTACCTTATAAAAGTAATATAAAAACCTATAAATATCTAACTAATAACTCTTATAGAAAACGCTACTATACTTTTATTAAAGTTTTGCTAATAGCCTTACTTATTATTATCTCTATCTTTATTATTATCCTATCTTTATCTTTATCTTTATTATTATTATTATTATTATTATTAGCACTATCTCTACTATTATTATCCTCACTTAACTTATTACTACTTATAGTATTACTATTTTTATTATAAAAGTTGTTACTAAGCTTATTAAAGTTACTCTTATTGCTCTTTAAAACCTTAGATAACTTATCTTTATTATTAATATCTACTAAGTATTAGTAAATAGCTAATAAAGCTTTACTAATCTCTTTATATAAATTAAGCTAAGGCGTAAAACTACTACTAATAGTCTTAAAGATTATAATTAAGGTGTAATAATAAGTATCTTAGAGTATATAAATACTCTAGATCTTTAAAGGTTCCTATAAAGGAAGCGCTAATATATAAGTATTATACTTAGAAAGCTAAGTTATTAAGTAGTTAATAAATATATTAAGGAACTTAGCTTAATAGAAGATCTTAGTCTTATTATATAAGTAGAATAGAAAGGTACTATTAAGTTACTTAAAGATATTATAGACCTTATTAGAGTCTTTAGCTTAGTAAGCTTACTATAAATATATAGCTTAATAAGATAGTATAATATAAAACTAACTATAAGTATAACTTATTTTAAGAGCGATCTAGAGATATACCTAAGTATAAGAGGTAAAGCTTTTAGTAATACTTATAGTAACTAGCTAGCTATAGTACTCTTTAGTATTATACTTAAGACTAATAGGGTTTATTAACTACTTATAGAAGCTTAAGAGAAAGCTTTAACTTTTCTCTATAGCTATAAAAATTTAAAAGATCTTATACTACTAATACTTATTAGCCTTAATAGCATAAGCATAACGCTTAACCTAATTTTAGTAATACTAAATAAAAGAGATAAGGTAGGTAGGGATTTAAAAGTAAAAAGTTAGCTAGTACCTTCCCTAAATAATTACTAAACTTACTCTATAGCACTTAACGCTATAAGACTAGTATAGCTTATATATATAATTGCTATTATAAATATAAGTATAAATAACTTTAGCACTCTTATAAAGCTATAGTATATAGCTAATATAAAGTTTGCTACTACTTAATTAGTCATACTAATATATACCTTTACTAAGCTTAAACTTATTAAGGCTATACTTAGTAAGTAGTTAGATAATAAGACTTTTAATATTTATAATATTAAATATAAAAGTAAGATATAATAATAAAAAGCTTATAAAATATCTATAAAAAGTTAGTAAAGCTTATATAATATAAAGTTATAGAAGGATATATAGTTATAAAGAAGAAAGGAATTAGCTTTAAAGTAGAGAAAAGCTATTATTTTATAGATAATAGTGAGGCTTTATTAAATAATTATAGAGGTAGGTATAACTTTAAATAAGGTGAATAATAGTTATTTACTAAAATAAGTGCTACCTAAAGTAAAGAGGTAAGTATAATAAATTAATAATAGTAGTTACTACTTAACTTACTTAATAGCTTTATAATATACCTATTTAGAAGGGGGATAATAAGATAAAATTAAAGCTATTACTAAAGGTTATAATAAAAGTATTATATTAAGAAGCTATATAGAATAAAAAGTAAGCCTTTAGGGAATAAGAGCGCTAAAACACTAGGATAATACCTTTCTTCTAAAGAAAAGAATAATACCTTTTATTAAGACCTAAGAATAGAATATAAAAGGCCCTAAATAAAGGAACTTAAGTATAACTAAAGGTTAAAGGATAATAATAATAATAATAATAATCCTATTAGATAATAGAGCTTTTATTAAATACTTAGTAGCTACTTATTATTATAGATAATAGAGAGGTATAAAAATAATAATAATAGATTTATTATTTTAAACCTTATAAGAGACCTAGTAATTAGACCTAGCTATAAGCTAGACTTTATAGTAGGAACTGCTATAATTAGAAGGGGGATAATTATAAAAGTTTAAGCTTATAAAGCAGAGTAGCCTAAGGATAGTTCAGTTAATAAGGGCTAAAGGGATAGAGAGGTCTATAGGTCTAAGGTATAGAGCCCTCTATAGCGAGGAATTAGTAAGTACTTATAGAAGGTTTAGAGAGGAGGATCTTAGAAGAAATAAGTAAAAGTAGTGTAGTAATATTATACCTACTTTTTAAATACTTCTTCTATTAATTTAACCTAACTATAGCTTATAGCCCCTAAATACCTTTATAAAAATTTATCTTAAAAAGTTTTAAATTTAAGCTATAGTATAATAAAGAGCTACTTCTACTTAGCTAAGTAGTTTAAAAATCCCCTTTATATACCTTATAAGTTAGCTATAGAGGTTACGCTATAACCCTCTATATATTTCCCTATTAGAGTTATATAGTAGTTAATAAGGTACGCCTCTAGGCGGCAAACTATAAAGAAAAAAGTTAGAAGGGAAGAAAGATAGAAGCTTAATATAGGAGCATTAGGATTCTATAAGTTATATAATATAACAAACTCTACTGCAGCTTTAGTCCCTTCTGTTTAAAATAAGATATCTATATAGCTATCCTAAATCATAGTTAAAACAGCTATATAACTTAGTTTTCAATATAATATAATAAAGCTAATCTTATTATTTTAAGGAGAAGCTACTTATATAAAGCAACTAATATTCCCCCTATTATAGTTAGCTATCTAATAGTAGGGTCTACTAATAGAAGCTAAAGATTAATATATAGTAACAGTATACTAAGTTATAGTCTAAGTTATAGGTTATAAGCTACTAATAGATTAGGTCTTTAGAAGCTAAAGTGATTAGTCTTAGACTTAATAAGTAATTTATAGTAAAAGTAAGCTAAAAGTATCCTAAGGATAAATATTAAGTTAATTACTAAAGAGTTATAGAAGTCTAACTATAAACTAAGCTTAAGGTTATACTATATATAAAACCTAAATAATATCTTTATTCTAACTACTATTCCTAGATCTAATAAGGTCTATCTTTACTAAGTATAGCCTCTATATTCTTAATATATAGATCTAATCTTTTATTTTATTATTATATAACTTATACTATAGTTCTTCTATACTAAGTAAGTCTTTATTATTCTTATAATCCTATAGTATAAATATCTTATCCTAGCTACTTAATATCTAAGTAGGTTATTTAGCTATTATCCTTATTTATAGGTTATAATATTAGGTCTCCTCTTTTAAGGTTTTATCCTTAAGACTTAATATAAATAGGTTATTAGTCTTAAGTTAGAGATCTATTAATTATGCTTTCTAATTTACTTATAATACTAATATTATATTAGGTTATATTTAAAAATTAAATTAGTCTAAGTTAGTATTACGTTCTACTTATAAAGATATCTTTTATTATTTTAGTTCTAATAACGTTATACTTTATACTTAGTGTTTCTATACGAAGTATATATATTATATAGTAGAGGGCATAAAGACTTATTAAGGTTATAAAAACTTAAAGCATTTTTATAATAGTCTAATAGTTACTTTAAGTTATAAGTTCTTATTATATTCTATTAGGTATATTTATACTAATTAGTTATAATAAAGAGGCTAAGCGATTAGTATTAAGAATAAGAAGAGAAGGAGGAGTAAGCTAGTAACACCTTATTAGATCTTTATAAAAAACTAGTATAAGTTTAGGCTGAGGTAGCTAAGGTAGCTAGTTATTTATTATATATTTATATAATTTATAAGAAAGTTAAGAAGTATTATATAGAGACGTTTTCTTAAAGTATATAGGAGTTAGAGGGAGATAATATCCTTCTTACTTTAGATATATATAAGAATAGCGTAATAGGTAATCTCTAGTTTCTTAATATTAAGAATAATCTAGATTAGCTTAGTTTTAGAGTTAGTAAGGAGTTTATAGATTTTAGTCTCTTAATTAGTAGCAACTAATTAGTATCTTTAGGGGGTTCTTAGTCTTACTTTAGTGTTCCTAGCTAAATAAAATTTCTTACTTATATTAGTTAGAGTTATCCTCTAGGTTATACTTATACTAATAGGAGTTATATTTCTTATTTCCTAGCTTCCTTTTGTTCTTATTATAGTTCTTCTTATATTTACTTTTTCCTTTTATTAGCATATTTATAATATGCTTTAAATTTTTTTAGGGTTATAAGTAGATTTAGTCTATCCTTAGGGTTAATATAGTTAAGTATTCTAATATACTTATTAATTTTATCTTAGTAATTAAGCAGGTTATTATTAAATTCCTAGGTGTTATCTTTATAACTATAGTTCTTCTACTTAACTAAGTATTCCTATTTATTATCTCTATATTAATAATTAAGTAGTTTCTCTACTTTATATTCTAGTTTATTATCTTCTATAATAATAAGGTTATTTATTTATAATCCTTATAGTACTAATTTAAGTAGCAAAATATAAAATATTAGGTGATACTTTATAGTTTCTAGAAGTTTAAGTTTATAGTTAACTAATAAGATTACTTATAAGATTTTAAAAGGTTTAAGTTTTTTAAAGTTAAGTTTATTATTTAATTATTTTATTTTAATATTTTACTATATAAGATAGGTGCTATCTCCCTCTTTTAAGGTTAGTCCTTTAATCCTTTATTTATTATTAAATTTAGTTATTCTTTATTATATAAATTTAAGTTCTTTTTATACGTTTTCCTAGATATCTTTTATTTATCATACTAAGGCGACTGCTTTAACTGCTTAAGGTCCTACTTAAGGTTCCCTATAAGTAGTTAGTTTAAATCTATAGTTTAAGTAGAAAGGGGATTTCTTAATACTTTCTCTTATTATATTATTATAGGTGAACTAAGCTATTAGTAGTAATACTACTTAGTTATTTTAGTTATAGTTAATATATATATAGAGGTATATTTTAAGAATTTAGTTAATTTATTCTATTTATCTATTAGTCTATAGGTAGAATACAGTAGATATTAATTATTTAATACTAAAGTGTAATATAATTAACTTCTAAAAGTTAGAGGTAAAGATTTTATCTCTATCTAATATAATTTCCTTAGGTGTTTTATAGTTAGTAATAATATATTTAAGGAATATATAGGTATATTCTTTAGTGTTACTTACTTCCTTATATAGGATAAAATAAGCATACTTTATAAGTTAGTCTATAATAATAAGAATGTTATTATAGTATACTCTTATAAGGGGTTCTTAAGATTTAGGTAACTTAATAATAAAGTTAAGTAATATAAATTACTAGGCAGTTTATAGTATAAGTAAAGGTTATAGTATACTATAAAGTTAATATTAAGTAAGTTTACTTTTAAAGTAGACCTCATAATTTTTAATTACTTTTACTATATATTCTCTAGTAACTTTTTCTCTATATTATTATTATAGTTATTTCTAGGTTTTTATAATTCCTTAGTAACTATATATAAGGTAAGTATAGAACTCTATAATTATTTTATTATTTAGTTTGCTAGATAAGTTAATATTAGATTATTTAGCTATTATTAAGAGTTTAGTAGCTAGTATTAGATCTCTATTACTATTCCCTTTAAGAATCACTTAAGTTTCTTTAGGTATTAGGATATTATAGTTTAGTTATTAGCTGAGAGCGTTAGCTCTACTGTTATCTAATCCTTTATAATAGATAATTTAGAAGTTAAATTTAGAAAGGAATTTTAACTATCTAACTTATCTTTTATTTAATACTTTTAAGGTTATAAAGTATAAGAGGTTCTTATAGTTTAAGTATATAAGTATTTTATAAATTATTTTAGATAGTTTAGGTCTCTATTCTTTAAATACTTTAATAATTACTATAAGTTCCTTATTATAGATTTAGTAGTTTAGTTTAAGTTTATAGAGCTTATATAAAAAGAAAGTATATAGGTATAACTATCCTTTTAAATCTTATTATAATAGTTATACTCTAAGGGTATAGTCTAAGGAGTTTAGTTCTACTTCAAACTACTTAGTAAGGTTTAGTATTATTAGGATTAGTTTACTACTAATAAAGTCTTTAATTTTCTAGAAAGCTATTTATTATAGTTCTTCCTATATAAATAAGGTGTTTTTATAGCTAAAGTTAGTAAGAGCTATATTAATCTTTCTATAGTTTTTAATAAATTTTTAGTAAAAGTTAATAAAGCTTAAGAATCCTTAGACTTCTTTAAGGTTCTTAGGTACTAGCTATTCTTTAATAGCTTTAACTTTATTTTCTAATATTTAGACTTCCCTAGGAGTAATAGTAAATCTAAGGTATTCTACTTTTTAGGTATAGAATTTGCTCTTCTTAAGTTTAACTAGAAGCTTAGCTCCTTAGAAAGCTTATAAGATATTATAGACGTCTTCTTTATATTTCTTAAGTATTAGTGAGAATATAAGGATATCATCTAGGTATATAACTATATAGATATTAATATATTTATATAGGACTAAATTAATTATATTCTAGAATGTTATAAGAGTATTAATAAGACTAAAAGGTATAATAAAGTACTTAAAGTATCTTTTATATATCCTAAAAGTAGTCTTCTATTCTTCTCTTTACTTTATCCTAATTAGGTTATAAGTACCTTTAAGGTTAAAAGCTATAAACTAATTAGCTTTATAGAGGAGTCTCTTTATTTCGTTAATAAATAGTAATAGGTAATAATTCTTAATTATTATTTTATTAAGCATATAATAGTTAATATATAATTATAACTTTCTATTTTTCTTAGGTATAAATAGGATTAGACTTCCTACTAGTAATATTAAGGGTTTAATATATCTTTTCTTAAGATTCTCTTTAAGGTATTTATCTAATACCTTTATCTCTATTAGGTTAAAGCTATAGATTTTATTAAATTATAGTTCTTTTCCTTCTTTAAGGGGGATTTTATAGTTAAAACTAATATATTTAGGTAGTTTAGTTTCTAATTTAGCTGTAAAGAGTTTCTTATAAACTTTATATTCTTTTAGGATAAATAAAAGGAGATCTTTTTCTTATTCTAAATCTATTATTATTAATAGTTATAATACAGCTTCTTTTACCTTAAGGTAGTAGATATACTGTTTTACTGTTTTTAGTTATATTAGCTTATTTAAGGCCTAGTTTTAATAAGGCTACTTAGAGACTAAGTTATTATAGTCCTAATAGAGTTAGCCTTTACTCTAATTTATCTATAGGTTATTTATTTATAGCTAGGGTAGTCCTAATACTATATTATATATCCTTATATTAGTAATATTAAATTAGATTCTTTCCTTCTAATTTAGGTAATTTATCTTAAGAGGTGTAATTTTATTATAGATAGTATCTCCTTTATACTTAAATTCTTCTCTTTCTACTATATATAGAGCATATAGTTATTTTTTCCCTCCTTATTATACTTCTAGCTTATTAATAGCTTAAGGGGTAATAAAATTTACTTTAGCTCTACTATTAATTAGTATAAGTGTAGTTTTATTATTAATAGTAACTTTAAGTTCTATATTATTCTTATATCCTTATAATATCTAGTAGATAAATTTTTTCTAAGTTACTTATTATAATCTATTATTAGTAGGTAAGTTTAGTTTTTTAATTACTTTAGTTATCCTAAGTAGGTAATCTTTTTCCTCTCTTATTATGTTTTTATTAAGCTGTTCTTATAGTACCTAACTTATAGAGGTCTAGGTCTGTTTTTTATAGTTCTCTATATATATACTTTCTCTTAGTAGTAGACTTAGCATTTATCTTATTAGTATTTATTCTATTTTATATTATTATTATATTAATATCTTATAGGAAACTAAAGACTTAGTCTAAAGATTATAATATTATTTTTAAATAATACTATTATCTATCTAATTATTATAGATATTATATAGATTTTGCAGATAGGTTTATTATTATGTTTTCTAAGGTAAAATTAGTAGTTATATTTATCTCTTATATGCTCTTTATATTTATTGTGGAAGTATTATAGCTAGAAGAGAGTTTAGTATAGTTAGTAGTTACTTTTTAGTATAGGGTGGTCCTCTATATATAGCTAAGGGGTGTAGTTTTAATTTTATTAGTCTGCTAAGGTGCTATAAAAGTAGTGTTATTACTTATCTTAAAGTATATTAATTTCCTAATATTTTAGGAGTTACTTAATTTTATCTTCCTAGTTATTAGATCCTTTTTCTAAGCTAGAGTTATCTATACTAAGGGTGAACCTATAGGTGATTTCTGCTTAAGCGTATTATTAGGTAATATTATGAGGTTTATCTAAGTTATAAGGTAAACTTTCTCCTTCTCTAAAAGTCTAATTACTAGTTATACTGAGGAGTTATTATTTAGTTAGGAGGTTATATTAATATTTAGATTCTTTCTTAGATTCCTCTTATTAGTATAGTTATACCTATTTAGCGTCCTCTTATTAGATTATTTTTATTTCCTTTTAGATCTACTGTTCCTTATAGTAGGATTATTAAGGGTTCTAGTGTAAGGTAACTAGTTCTAATTATTAGATTTATAGTATTTTATTAAGCTGCTCTGCTAGTTTCCTAGTGATCTTATTATTACTATAGTGTATTATAGCTAGGGTTTTAGAATAAGTTTCTAAGATAGTTATATTATATCTAGTTTATCTAAAGTTACTATCTCTTAGGTAATGTTCTGATATTTCTTTATCTTTAAGATAAATCTAGCAGTTATTATTATAGTATCTAGTCTATAACTAAGATATATACAAAGCTTTTATAATTATATTAACTTATTAGGGTTATTTAGCTATTAGTTTCTAGAGGAACTTCTTAAGCTACTTATAATCTTTAGTAATATATCTTTATCTATTATAGTTATAATATTTAAAGTTTTAAGGTTTCTTATTATTAGGTTTAGTTATTATACTAAGGTTTATAGGTCTGCTATGTTATTTATAAGTAATGCTTTAGTAAGTGTTATTTTAGCTATTATATAGTTAATTATTATTTTATTAGTTACTAAACTTATACTATAGTTACTACTAGTATTTACGTTTAGAGTTAGCTTTTTGTTATTATTTACTTTTTTCCTTATATTATTTAAATAATTAGTTATTAATCTTAATAGCTATACTAGCGTACTAGAGGAAGTCTTTAGGTTTATCTAGCTTAATAATCTCATTCTTAATATTATCCTTAAGTCTTTAGTAGAACATAAAGATCTTAGTTTCTTTAGTTAGGTCTAGCTAGATACTAAGTTATTTAAAAGTAGTAATATATTCTTTAGCTAACTTAGTTTATTATAATTATATAAGGTTACATTTAGTTTAGCGTTTCTTATCTAAGTCTTAAAAAAGGGATTATAAGGTATCTTTAAATCCTTAGAAGCTGCTATAGATATTATATGTTTCTATTAAGTATTTATCTAGGGTTTTATACTTAAGGAATTCTTCTTAGATAGGTTTAAACTACTTAAGGGTTTATTTATAAAGGTAGGTAGCTATATAAATAACTTTCTCTATTTAATTAGTAAAATTACTATAGTGGAAATTATAGTAGGTTTTAATTTAAATTAAGTATAGTTTAAGTTACTTAGAGGTATTATTATAGGTAATAAGGGTGCTAAGTTTAAGTTTTTAGCATCCTCCTATAAAGGTAGTAATAATATTAATAGTAGCTTAAAAGGTGTTAAGTTCTCTTTAGAGTTTTTAAATCTTCTTAAGGTTAGTATCTTTATAGATACCTTTTTCTAGTTTTTTATAGGCTTCTCTAGCGTTCTAAAGTTATTTATTTAAGCTATTTATAGCTTATTTATTTTTATTAATAAAAGTCTATATTTCCTTAGTTTTAGCTTCTTACTTCTAGATAATATATTAGAGTTATTTATACCTTTTTTTAGTAAAAGAACCTTCTCTATTAGAGTTATACTTAAGGTTTAATATATTATAATCCTTAATATTAGTAAGTTCCTACACTAGACTTTAAAGCTAGTTATATAAAGAAGATAAGGATCTTAAGGTAGGGGATTTAGTAGAAGCTTAAGAGGATATTTTATCTATACTGTTTAGTAGGTATTAATAGTTAACTTACTAAATAGAAGTAATTAAAATATTATAATTAGCTATCTAATAGTAGGGTTTACTAATAAAAGCTAGGGATTAATATATAGTAATAGTATATTAAGTTATAGTTTAGGTTATAGGTTATAAGCTGCTAATAAATTAGGTTTTTAGAAGCTAAAGTAATTAGTTTTAGACTTAATAAGTAATTTATAGTAAAGATAAGCTAAGAGTATTCTAAGGATAAATATTAAGTTAATTACTAAAGAGCTATAAAAATCTAACTATAAACTAAGCTTAAGGTTATACTATATATAAGACCTAAATAGTATTCTTATTTTAACTACTATTCTTAGATCTAATAAGGTCTATCTTTATTAAGTATAACCTCTATATTCTTAGTATATAGATCTAATCTTTTATCTTATTATTACATAACTTATACTATAGTTCTTCTATACTAAGTAAGTCCCTATTATTCCTATAATCCTATAGTATAAATATCTTATCCTAGCCGCCTAACATCTAAGTAGGTCGTTCAGCTGTTATCCTTGTTTACAGGTCGTAACACCCCCGTTCTCTACGTAAAAATCTTGTCTATCTTAGTCCCCGTTTCGTGAGAGTTCCACAATGGTTGACGAGGTGTGCTGCCGTAACCACCTGTACAGAGCCACGAGAATCGCCGTCCTCATGGAGGTAGGCGTTGCCGGGGCTCACCTGGAAAACCAATGCTGTTGGTTGGTACCCGTAAGCGCCCAGCCGCGCATCAACCCCCATCATGCAGCCACCACGCCTCCGCGAATTTCATGGCGGGAAAAACATGTCATCGAAAAAACCGAGAACTTCTTTGGCGACATGTCACTCCATCAGCCGCTATCTTGATCTTTTTGGGCCATCTGAGATCGAATGATGCTCAGCATGCTTCGCTATTCTTCTCTCGATATGCCAATCATCCCAGTCCCAACGATAGCCTATCTGCCTCCTCAGAAGGCAACAAATATAGTGACAGTCGCATCCTGGATGCTGTGCCTCTTCAACCCCCAAGTCGCCCCCACACTTGAGTCCCGTCTGTCCGCCTCTGAGTGGCCCAATTGCCAGCGCCAAGGAGAGTGTGATGTGAAGTCAGCAACGTTAGCTGCATGCGTCGGTCTCTCGAGCGGCCATGCCGGCCAGGATTGCGTAAAAGCACAAAACGCGGGAATGCGATGTGCCGCCCGTGGCAGTCCCATCCACTCACAGATCTCTTCTTCTGCAGATTGTCAGCGCATAAGTGCCGCGTGACTCTTGACTGCATTTGAGGCGTAATTTGAACCGCGTCCTTTTAATATTTGGTTGCTTCTATGCTTTGGAACTCCTCACCTCCCTTCTCTGTGAGCATGACATCGTTTGAGATTTGTGCGATAGCCTGCTTTGTGTGGGACCTCCAGGGGCCTTGATGATGGGCGACTTGCCAGCGGTGAGGCCCGGCACGATGCCATATATTAACTGTCGATGATTAACGTGCTTGTTGACAGCGAAATCAAAGCGAGAAAGCGGTACCTGATATCGAAGATCACCCTTCCACGGTCGCTTGCTCAACCGCTGACCGACAGCGACAAGCTGGCAACACCACGTCCATCGACTTGATTCAACTGCCTCAAGGGGCGGCACCCAACAGAAGCATATCATACGACCCAGCATCCAAGTGCAAGCGTCCTCCATTTCTTCGAAGCCCTGCATATCGGTCGGCTGATTCCCTGCTGGAGTATTCACCGAGATATGGCTCCCGAAGCTTCGAATCATTCATGAATAAACAGAGCAAGGGTAGGGGGAGAGTGAACAAAACTCATACCGCGACAAGGAGGCGTCCGAGCTCACTGAGAGACCCGACAGCCAAGGTGGCGTTAGGCGACTTGACGGATCGAATGTTGAGCCTTGAGGTAGACTCTGGGGAAAGGCACAACATCAACATAAGTGCTGCAGAAAAGAGAATCTCGAACACAGCAACCGACAAAGCTCGGGACGATAACTAAACAATTTGCCGTATTATTGAGCAAACCGAGTTGGGTCACTTCGGAGTCGTTTCCGATTCGTGCGCAACAAGGGAAATTTGCCGAGGCGCGGCCAAAGTATCAATGGCCCCAAACCCACAGCTACCGACGGGCTTGGGTAGCACGTTTGACGGAGAAAGAGGAATTGGCGACGATGAGAGCCGAAGCCACGAGCCATTTCTACAACTTCCACCCGAGTGATTCGGTATATTGGTATCTTACTGAATTGATTCATTTGACCGAGTCATCTACGTAGCAGTTTCGACATTGTTCTGTGGCATTTGATCGCCCGACTACGACTCATTCGCAACCGGCGTCTGGCGACGATAGCCGAAACGGCTTTACGGAGCCATGTAACCCAAGCTTTGGTTTCCACATTACGCTTTGACTCCCCCATCTCTCTCAACCTCATCCGCAATTTCAGTGACCTGCTCCACGAATTTGTCGACCTCGGTGATGAAGGCAGAGTGGCCACCGGGGTTGCGAAGCACCCTCTTGAGCGTCGGTATGGTGGCAATGATCTGCTCTTGTGTCGTTGGAGGAATTGTCTGGTCCTTTTCGCAAAAGATGTAGTACGCGGGAACTGTCAGCTCATCCAGGCCAACGGAAGCGCCGCCGAATAGCGCCTCCTGAGACTGGGGCAACAAAGCCGCCATGCACTTGTCCGCAAGCTCGTCGGGCATATCAGGTCCGTAGAAAGCTGCCTTAGCCTTGGAGTTTGCCGTGACGAGGCCGTCGGCGACATCGACAATGTCCAGTCCGGGAGGCAAAACGCTAAGGGCGCTGGCTCCCTTCTTAGGAGGCATGTTGGCGGTCACGTAGACGACCGCGCGGATGCCACCCTTCTTCGATTGTGCGGATCTCTCGGCTACCGAGTAGCCCTTTGACGCGATGGTCAGTGGCGTTCCGCCGTAAGAGTGTGCAAGGGCGAGAAACTCTTTGCCCTCGTCAAGGTAAGAGTCGAGATCGGTCTGGATCTTGCGCGCATCGTCGTCCAGTGTGACCTTAGGATCATTGCCAACACTAGGGAGGTCAACTCCGATGATGGGAGAGAAACCAGCAGCCTCAAGCTGCGCCTTGGCTAAGTCAAAACATGAAGACTTGTGGAAGCCACCGTGAATGAAGACGACGCCCAGCGACCTGGGAGCTCTAACCGCGGGCATATTTGACGATTCTTTTGGCGTTGCTATGCGAAAGGTTGAGTTGAAAAACTGTAAACTTCGGTTGTTGTGAGCAGACCCTAGCGACCTCGTGAGTGAGGGCGCCGGGACTTTGTATTGAGGGCAGACGATCCTTTATCGAGTGCGAGTCTCTCGCGTTTGCGGGGCTTCGTGACGGTCGAGGATGCAACAAGTGGCCTGTTGTGGGAACTATTATGAAGCTCAATGTTACTCTACATCCCGATCTTCTTGCTGGGCTCCCCGGCATCCGGTTCTTCGGAAGGTGGAGGCGGATTCGAATTGGACGTCTTGTATTCGAGCGAACAGAACTCCAACCAACAGTTTTGTAGCTGAGCGAGTCATGGGCTCCCTACGTTGTCGGAAGGATCTTAGCGGGTGAAGTTTAGTGGCCGTACGGATTGATTGGGTGGAGTCTCTGTGGGTGTTCATGAGGGTCAATCGTGGAGCCCTGCGGTCGACATGAGCAGATATTCACTTTACTACTGCTGTTAATGTTCGTGGGATGCACAACTTACTATGGCAATGGAGGGATCACGTTTCCAGCGAGTGTGACGACTCATGCAAGGTACGGCGTCCAACTACGGTTCCCTGTCTGTCCGTATGAAGAACTGTTGCAGAAGATTCCACCTTCGACTGCCGGGTTAGAACCCATGTTTTCGCTTGGGTTATATGAAAGGGCTAGCTGCATCTCTCTAGGGAATCTAGCTTCGGAGCATTTTGTTCACTCCTTATTTTTCCTTAACCGTCTAATGTCTTCAGGCAGTCGGATTTCACCATGGACGACGTGACGTACTCTTCAGAAAACAGTGTTGCTTCTATTCTGATTGTTCCGCATGCGGTCTTCAGCGTAATTGCAACCCTTCTGGTCGGGTTACGGATTTATTCTGCCCGAGTCGTTACCAAATCACCATGGACGTTTGACGAACATATTGCCATTGCGGCGTTGGTATGCTCAGATCTCCTCTGCACTAGTTTGTACCGACCTTAAACTGACTCTTTTGATTGCGAAGATCGCGAACCACATCATGCTTATCAGCGAAGGCATCGGTACGTGATTTTCACTTCGCGATTAACACATGAACTTCAGAAGAGAATGCTGATTTTCGTACCCAGCGGTGAATTATGGGCTTGGAACAGAAATGACCCAGATCTTGACAGAATTCCCCGGCGGAGTCTCTGCCTTTCTCAAGGTATTTCATACGTCTGCTGGTGCAACTCAATCGTCTGACCTCACAGTGTATTCTCTCCATTGAGATAGCATACGGAATTGCATGCCCCCTATCGAAACTGGCTGTGCTTACCATGTTCTACCGTATCTTCTCGGCTTCGAAGATCTTACGGTACTGCGTGTGGGCAATCGCTTTCGGACTCATTGGGTGGGGAATTGCTGTGGTCGGCGTCAGTAGTGAGTACTCCGGAAACCGGCTAAGAATGAAGTGGTCAACGGTTTACTGATCTAGTCTTGCTCCAGTCTTTTCCTGTACACCCATCGCGAGATTCTGGGACCAAACGATCCCTGGCACATGCATCGACTCGAGCAAATTCTACATTGGCATCACTGTACCAAACATCATCTTCGACATTCTTACGGTAGCTGTTCCGATTCACGAAGTCTGGAGACTACAAATGGGGCGCGAGAAGAAGCTCGCCATCACAGGCGTCTTTCTACTTGGTGGCAGGTATGATCCCAGGTTATGCGTCATTTGTGGTTGATGCAAGCTGACTCGATTACCTACAGCGTCGTCCTCGCCTCGATTGCCCGACTGGTCCTCTTCATCATCTATCGACCTGGAGAAGGAGCAACTGGAAACAACATCAGTCAGACCGTAATCATTCCTCATGCGGCCTCTGCGATCGAAACATGCCTTGCTATCATTGGCGCATGCCTCCCGCCATGCGCCCCTCTCTTCCGTCGCTTTCTCGGTGGCCTTGTCAGCGTCGTGAGCTCCGGAGACCGATACAACTCGAGGCCCAGCGGAGCAGCCAAGTCCGGCAACTCGAAAAACTTCAACACCCTCGTAACTATTGGAAAGATTTCCAATCGTGGGGTGGGGCACCGCAAAGGCTCCAACGATGATGACCTCGATGGTTCCTTTGAACGCCTTGGGGACGGGAATAGTCTGCAGGGATCCACCGACGAGTTGTACGTGAATAACGAAAGCTCTGGGTCTCGCAGAGATCTTGGTGCGGAGGATGGAATACATGTGAAAAGAGAAGTTCACGTGGAAAGGAGTGGGAAGGTAGCGTCACAAGACGTCAGGGAATGGGTGACGGGCGACATTCCATTAGAGAGGATAACGGATCGTGAAAAGACATCCGCAGTTACAGGACTGGCTAGATAGATCATCTAATGATTGTCGTTTTTGGCCAACTTTGATCTATTGCGAACGGCCTTCCGGGCCTTTGCCGATGATTATACGGCCCCTCCGCCCGACACATGAGAGGTGGTTCCGGGTGCATGGTAAGCTAAACATGTTTGGCCCGGCGATCACTGGGACTTGCATGGGTGACCTTCGAGACTATCGCGCTGTTACATTAGACACATAACCAGCCAACTTCAGTCAACCCGCAGTATAATCATTGGTCATGACTTGCAGACGAAGGGCATCCGTGGTGTGAGAAAGCGACGCCACAACCCGGATCGACCACGTACGCAATGTTTGCTTGACCAAGAAATTGCTCAGCGGAGTCTTTGCTACATTGGGAAAATCGGCTTTCCGAGGGATTGTTTGTCAACTGGGCTACCACAGCCCAGATTTCGCCAGTGCTTGCACCTCGGGCAAGCAGTGGCAAGTGCTGTTGACCTGAAACTGGAGCACTTCCGTCACTTGGCAAAAGGTGTCAAGGCTAGGCTCTGAAAACTCAAGCTTGGCCTCGCAACTGAAGCCATTTCCGATTTTGCTTTGGAAATAGATCATTTGCCATGTGCAGCTAACTCGTGAACAAAGCTATGCTTCGCCGCCAGTTTCGTCAACAAGGGGTTTGCCCCAGCGTTTTGCCGAGTCTTCAACTCTGCGTAGAGGTGAGACTGCACAACTGTACGTGGGCGAACCAGGTTTCATTTCGGCACAGCCATACATCTTGTTCTTCCTCTCGACTTCAGATCCGAGTCTTTTGCCACAGTCGTGCTGGGATGGTACCCGTCCAAAAGACCCCAAGCCGTCTTGATTCGTAGGTGTTGGTCCATCTGCCATATCAGCCGCACGGATAGTCGAAAGGCTGAAGCGGGAAAACTGAGAAAATACGGTAGTTCTTTGTTCAAAGTCTATGGGAAGGATGCCTGCAAGGTCTTTAGATGTCGGGATCTTCAGCTTAGTGGGGTCGGCTGATCTTGCGCCGCAATCCTTCATGCAACAGAAGGCATCTGCAGGGTAGATAATGACGATGTCACTGAGGTGCACTATCTTAGAAGAAAAGCCGGTTTACGTGCGTCCATTTTCCAAGCGGCAAAGCATGCGTGCGGCGCACATTCCTACTACTCAGATGAGACGAACTTAGCAACTGCGCTGCCGCCGTAGATGGGTGGCGGGGTCTTAACCAACACAGTTTTGGTTCAAAACCCCTGTCAACAACTACAAAAAGGGAATATGCTCGAGATAAGAGCAGGCATCTTGCAGCGCGCGCTTCCAACAATGATTTGTTGGTTTCGTTCGTTGGCTTTTTTTCAGCTCAGCAACTGCATACTGAGCTGATTATCGACCGGCAACGTGTCGACTTGCTCTGCACGAAAACATGGTAACATTCAACACACCCACTATCTCGATTTCCTGTCACAGTTGAAACACCACACCAGTTCGAATCACTCTAGCGGTGTACAATGGAAGACACAGATGATCCATTCAAAACGGTTAAATGTCGCACAACGGGAACTAGAACTGTCGGCAGACATGCTTTACGGCCGTTGTTACGGCCGATAATCCGTTGCTTTTTTGCTGCAGAATGGGTGCCCGGCGCCTGAACATGATTGACCAGGAGCCCGTGTTGGACCTGTTGGCCTTGTTGGCGCAACCGCCCGTTGGAACCTCGCCAATTGCCAAGTTCCGACCACGGCGCAGTCCACTGGCAAGTGGCCAGCATGGCAGGGATCTGATCTACGTGTCCTATGCAGAAGGGGTCACCGGCAAGCCACCCGAAAAGCCACTGGCCACAAGAGGACCCGAGAGCCCGCTGCTCGTGCCGTTATGGCTGCAGGACCCTCAGATCCGGCTCGGCGTTGATGCCATATTACACGCGACGTTTGCAATGCATGTGACATACTGCAGCCACTGCCCATCACTTCAGTCTCGTGTCTACGGAAGGGACTGTGCGACCAATATGACTGGAAATGCTTGACGGCTGCCGACTGACCTGAACTTGCACCCGAAAGGGACAAAAGACGTACCGGGGGCAATTTTCAATATTAACTACGACATTCCACACGACGTGTCACCAAAATGGCAGCCAATTGCGCGCTACATGTGCTGGCATTTAGCTTACCGCGGCACATAGCACGGCGCAGAGGAGCCCCCAACGTCCGCAGAGCCTCACAGCCCTCCCGGGGGTGGCATCGGGCGCTTACAGCTTTTGCACATGTAGTTGCACAGAGGAAAGAATGGTGGGAGTAGTTGCGGGGCGGAAGGTCCAACGCGATTAACCCCGAATGATTGATACGAAGCAGTCGGAAGTGGCCAAGGGAGGGAGAACAAGTCAGGCTAATGAAATTGCCCTTCACTCTCGGTTCCATGCTGTTGGACCTCAACGCACTCACACAATCAACACCATGGGTTGTTGTCATTGTCTCGATCCCAGCCGACGAGAATCTCACGTTGGGGGGTTGAGGGATAAGCCACTGTTTGTGGACGACATATATCCTAATTCGGGGTGTAGCTCCGGTCGATTCATGGGTATTGGTTGGCCCAATGCATGGTGATGTCTTTTCCAAGGTACAAAGAGACTTGGCAGCCCAATTACACGGACAGGCATGCCAGCGCCATCTGCATCCGAGTGGCATGTGCGTTTGGCTTCGAGTTGCTTTCGGGCCCCCAATCACAGCAAACGCAAATGAAAGTCAGATTATCAGGATGGGTAGGAAGAGGCCGTGTTTGCCCTGTTGCTTCTTATTTCGGACCGGCTTGGCGGTCTGCCGTGCATTGCATATTTAAAAGGATTACAGAGACGCTGTGTTACGGCTGCTTCGTGTGAAATGCCTGGCAGTTTGGGTCTTCCTCGTCGTCAACCGAACAATCCAACCTTTCATCAACAGTAACATGCTTTCTCATTACATTGCCTCGCTGGTTACAATCAGCCCTGCTCTTGGCCATGTTGCTACCCAATTACTGGGACGCTTCCTCGGTCACGGTCTGGTACTTGCCATTCCATTAGTTTTCACATATCTCTTATATTCCTCGCTCAACCGAAAACACCTGCGGGTGAAGGGTGGAAGTGAACGGAATATCATCAAGTTCCCTACGACTCTTTCCTTCATTACGGATCCACTGGCATTGGCTTTTGCTACAGAAAACTTCCTCCGTCGGCTGCAGTACGTTCATCTCTCAACGCTTTGATTAAATCTATCTTTCTGATTACTTCCGCAGAGACGGGTGTCGCCAGGTCTTCCCTGTCTCTCTACCTGGTAGAAACCTAAGCATAGCTCTGCCTGGAGAGGGCACACGAGCATTATTCCGACAATCGAAGGAATATGTTCCTGTTCCTGGATTATTTGACGCTTTGACTGTTTTCTTCGGGTTGACGGCCAAGGACCATGCTGTATTCGACCACGGTCATGTCACCAGGTTCGAGCTTCACGACAGCGAAGGCCACCGAACCAATCATGTAGACCCATCGCGGAGAATCATTGAACATCAGCGAAGGGATTTCACTTCATTTCTCAACGGCGATAGTCTGAAGGCCATCATGAAAAGATTCGAGAACAACTTCTGCAATGAACTCCAAGGACAACTACTCGATGCTCCAACTACCCATATCCCGGATCTCTACACATTCATCAGAGACTCCATATTCAAAGCCGAAGTGGAAGCTCTTTACGGGGAGATGATTTTCAAGATTTGTCCGTCATTCTGTCAAGATTTCTGGGATTTCTATGATGCGTTTCCCGTCATCTCCCGCCAACTCCCAAGGTGGCTGTTTCCGACAAAGTATCAGAAGAGAGACAAGATGCTTCAAAATCTCCACGCGTGGCGCATTCAATGCAAGGCTAAGCATGATTCTTCAGACGAAGGTTATCTCGACTGCGGGGAGTATGACCCAGTCGGGGGGACTCTCTATATCCGAAGAATGGTACAACGACACGAAAAGCTTGGATTTTCGGATGATGGAATTGCTTCAGCTCTCCTGGGTTACCTGTTTGTGTAAGTTTGTTCCATAGACTTGGTCCTGACTTCCGTTCACCTGCTTACCGGACTCACAGAACAACCGCAAACACAATACCAGCGGCAGCATGGATGATTCTGCACACGCTTTCGGACGAGTCACTCACGTATCGTATGCGCCATGAACTTTCAATGGACAATCTAGCTCACCTGGATCTTCCCAGTCTGGGGAGCGCCCCCCTCCTCAACTCCGTCTATCGAGAGACACTCAGACTTCACGTTGCTGGCGCTACAGGCCGTACATCTCCTCAAACTGGATTCGGCTCACACCAAGCTGGTACTGTTACGATGACAGCAAGCTGGCTTGGTGGACTTGATACAACATTTTGGAACGAAGGACCTGTCGTTGACAGTGTCCCGAAGCATCCTGTTGACACTTTCTGGGCTGAGCGGTTTCTGAATTATCCAGATGACCCCGGAAGCGGACCTCTCCGTAAAGCAGACAATTACCCACTTGCTGATCAATTCCCCATTATCTCGGACGCGAAGACGACAACAGATGACTCAACAGCAACACTAAGCACAAGTGGTCTACGAGGGCATTGGTTCCCTTTCGGAGGCGGCGCGTGGAGATGCCCGGGTGAAACTTTAGCTAAAAACACCATTTTGGTCTCGGTCTGGTCCTTACTGCGGGACTTTGATGTACATGTTACGGACCGTACAGCCGCGTCAAAAGTAGTATTAGAGCCACGGCATCGGACCCTGCCTTTCGGCACACACGCATTTAGTCGGCTTGTTCCGGTTGACGTTACAAGACGAGCGACATATATAGAATAGTTAGTTGTATCTGATTATTATCCTTAAATTTACAGTCATTACATGGGATGCGGCCGTTGCCTTTGCGTCTTCAAGTTGAGCCCAGCGTGACTTTTGGTGTCAACCATTAAATGTTTGTTTTCATTAACTTCATTTTCAATTGACATACGTTAATTACGTTTCTATTAGCAGTTGATAGCCTCAGCCAGGCGACCAATTTAGTGAAGCTGCTCCCTTTTCTCTTTCTCTCTTCTAAATTACTGACCAACCCCTGCTGGTACGCATCAAAGGGTTCCAGAATCAGCTGTAATCATGAGCGAATCATTGAGATTTCAATGGCTGATGCATGGAAGCAGGTGCAATCTCAAGGCTCGAGTGGAAGTCGTGGAGCATCGACATCCACTCAAGCGGGTATCAACCTGGTCGGTTAGCTCAGTTGGTCAGAGCGTGGTACTAATATGCCATCTAACATGTTAAGTAATGCCAAGGTCATGAGTTCAAGCCTCATACTGATCATCGCTGTTATTTTTTGAGGATGTCACAACCTTCCTGGTCCTCACGATGTTGAGCTGCATGACGACACGTTCTGACGTAACTTTCTTCGCCAACCATCTCATGATGAGATAAGTGCTAATGTTTCGGACTGTTTTGACTGCGCCGATGACGATTGCCGGATGATCATTTTGTTTTCCGGCCCGAGAAAGGGTTTTGAGCTGTGTTACGGGACGTGATCTCCGCATTCGGAGTGAGATCAAGAATCGTCGGAGAACAAAGAACATGGTCTAGACCAATTGCGCTCGGCAACCTCGAGGGGTAATAATGTCTTGGTACACCTTGCTCCACTGGCAGGCTGGCAGCTGAAGAATACAGTCTAGCCGGTTTAGATTGGGTCTTAGGGGGCTTCGGCTTCTCAGCTGAATACTGCTTGGCCGTTGACCTCATCCTGCCAATGCACCCTGATATTCTGACTGCCGTGGGTTCATGAAAGTCTTACTCCAGCGATTGGCAAACGTTCAGCCATGTATTCAAATGAAGCCTCCTCGCCGAAAAAAACTTCCGTACTTCAACTGAAGGTTCTTCCTGGCGATATAACGGCCGGCTCGCATTTCAGGGTTCCCTTGGTCTAAAGTGTCTCGGCTGGCAACCCCCCCCCCCACTTCCGGCGTCTGCGCCGGAAGTGGAAGACTTTTGCCCGGCAATGTCCCGAAGAGGAAAGCCTAGACTGACCCCCAAATGGCCGTTTTCTATGCTTCGGTTGTAGTATGCGCCGTGACGGGGCACCCGGATGGACTCGCTGCTGGAAACTGCTTCTTGTGACTCGGCATTCGCTGAGTTGAGACGAGGACCGGCGAGACCACCAGCCAGCTCAGTCGAGAGCTGTTTGCTCTTCCGCCCACCGACTCATAATTGAAAAGCCGTTGACAAAAGGGTTTGGTCAACGCGCGATGAGCAGTTGTCGCTGCCAGACCTGACGCACATCCGTGTCGATTCGTATCGAATAAGATCTGCACTTGGGTATTGGATCAGCACTTAATGTCTGAAGCCGGAAGTGAAGAAGAGCCACTGACTGCAACGTCCTACGTCGAACAGATTGACAACAAGCACTCAATCGGCCAGCGCTTTGCCATAGACATGAGCTGACGTGGCGAACGACGCAAGCTTTCTGAAGCCATTGTCCAAGTGGGAACTCTTCATGTTCGGAGAGAGTCAAAAGAAGATACACAATGAACCAAAAAGTTTTCTCTAAGGCCGCAGCCGCGTCAGCAGAGGCTGTTTCTAGCGTCTCCGTAGTACGCTTCAACGAGGATCTGGCCTGTTAGCCACTCGGACCATGAGGAGCTACGGATGGTCCCGCGGCTTAGAACTCAACGTGAGGCTTGGATCGGTACAAACTAGCTCGTCCATGTTCCTGGAACAGCAGCTAGATTCTGCCACCACTGGACCCTGAAATTCGACAGACTTGAGATATCATATCTTGGTCATGAAGTTTGCCTGTCAATCTCGCAGCAGCAACGATGAGTTGTAGTTGAAAGGCTCAGATTTCTGTCTTGTGAGCGTCAGAATCGCTCCAGGATAACATCGATGACGTGTGTTGCACGAGTTTGGATACGTATGTTCCACAGCTGAGACGCGGAGCATTAGCGTAGACAGCACGTTGCACATGCATTGGTGCTGAATGGTCGGAGACTTGACAGTTCGGGAAATACTGCTGTGCCGACGGCCAAACTTGAGTTAATGCTATTCCATCATCGTGGGCAGTCGGGATTGCGGTGTTGCCGGGCGCTTAGCTTGGCGCGGCTCCCGAAACGCAACACAATCCGTCTGGGAAACGCTCGTGGGATGGGGTTGGCATGTTCTGATCCTTCGCAGCTCGGCGTGCATTCCTTCGCGCCATCAGCTGTCAACAATTATTAAAGGTTAGCGTTATCACCGGTCGGCAGAATACACGTCGCTGAAGATCGCCAAGTGCGAATAAGGCCGCCAAAGGTTTGACGCGTCGACATCGCACTAAAGCCGGAGAGCTTCCCTGAGCTACTTAGGACCAGCAGATGCCGATCAAAACGAGATGCGGATCACGGTGGAGCTGGCGTTGCACAAATTATCATCGCCGACTTCGTACTTGGCGAATAAGGTTATTGATGTTCAAGAGCTTATTGCCAAGAGAGGGGGAGATGACGGGGAAACAGGATTGCATTTCTACGCCCCTTACATGCCAATGAAATCACAGACACCTCTCTTTTGAAACTGCCCGGGCCATATGATACTGCGCTGACTCTGCCGCCACTGACGGGCGATAAGAACCGCTGGAATGCGTGTGTCTGGGCGATCAGGGGTAATTGAACTCTTCCGACGGAGGCGCGCTGAACCTGTTTGGGCTTGCAGCATCTTGATCACGAATGGCTGCAAACACTACGGTTGCGTGGTTTTACTGCGTAGTTCTGGGCCATGCTTGAGGGATAAAATCCCTCAAGTCTTCCAAAAGCGACGAAAGGTGTTTCGCATATTCAACAAAGAGCTCGTGGGCTAGATGGTGTGAGGCTGAGGGGGCTTGACTGCCGTCCTGCCGCACCAAAGCGAGACACTCTGTCTTACTGTTTAATTACCTGATGTCGTGGCTTGAGCGTCAAAGAATGGCCAATGGTCTCGAATGAGATGGGGACGAAAACGGCAAAAATACCGGCCTTTCCTGGAGAACTCGAGGGGCACTTGGGGAACATGGAATGATATATATGGCAGCTGGAACATCCAGGTTCAAGGGATTCTCTTTAGTTCTCCAGCTCACCTTTGCTACTCTCCCTTGACACATCGTGTCCATCTTCCCAGTTATTTTACGGGTATCCTTCAACTTTGCATTTGGCAGGAACCATTTTCTTGTTCTTTTATTTCTTTTCGACATTTGCCCGACTTTCGAATCCCGGAGATTAGATAACTCTGTCCACCATGCGTTTCTCGACCAGTGCAACTCTCTCAGCGGCTCTGCTTGCTACCAGCGTCACGGCGCAAGCCCCTGTTCTTGTTGATGTCCAGAGTCTGCTCCCAGCAGCCGGCACTCCCGCCATCTTTGACAAGACCACGATCATCCGGTCAACTTCCATCCTCACAACCACGGTCAAGTTGACCAGCTCAACGGGATTGGCCAACTCGACCATCAGCAGAACATCCAGCACTAGATCGTCCAGCAGCAGAACTGCTTCCGCTACCTCTATAACCTCGCCTACATCGATTCCAGGCATTACCGCCGACCAGCAGAATGCCGTAAACCTTCACAATGAGGCGCGAAAGCTTGTTGGATGTTCACCCTTGACCTGGGACGCCGGTCTTGCCAACGATGCTCAAGTATACGCCAAGACCCTCGCGAGCATCGACAAGCTACAGCACGACGCGAACAGAGGAAATGAAGGCGAGAACCTCTACTACCAGTATGGCAGCGGCAGCCCCCCGTATGCTGCTGCTACCACCTGGTGGCTCAACGAGAAGCAATACTACACCGGGCAGGCTATCCCTCTGGTCAGTTCGAACGGAAAGCAGTTCTCAGACTATGGTCACTACAGTAAGTTACATCGTCCAAGAGCAGCTGTCATCTAAACGAAGAGCAACTTGCTGACAGCATCCAGCTCAATGCGTCTGGAAGACTACCACCAAGGTTGGAATGGCTACTGCACAGTCTGCCTCGGGTAAGACCTATGTGGTCGCTCGCTACTCACCAGCTGGCAACATGTAAGTTCCCGCCATTCATTTGCCTTGAGATTTTCCACTAACTTGATGAAGTGTTGGTCAAAAGCCCTACTAGTGATGAGGGTGAAAGTGTGGGAATATGGGCGTCGGTAGAGGGAGTTTGTGGTTGGAGCCTTATGTTGGCCGATTCTCAGTATAAAATTTGGCGGTGTCTGGCTAGCAGATTTGTTTTCTAGACATAGATTTCTAGACAAATTTAGATATTACATTCTACAATGGCCCCTAATCATATCGGTGATCCTTCACTCCTAGTCATGATAACAGGCGCGGCCAATATCACAGGAGAAAATAATAAGCCGGGATCAAGTCAATGCGGTTTATGTACTTATATTTCGAAAGCAATTGGAAACCACCTCGTATCGACGCTGTTGACTAGAAAAGTTCCATCTCCTCTGAACTTGGCGGCGACAGCGAAAATCGCATTCCGCTCCATGGTTCTCCCACAGCCCCTCATATGAAGATATGCGTCTGCGCAAAGACACGATGCGCGACCCGGCCCGTATCGGCACTTGTAGAAATTAGGATCCCTGTAGTAAGATAAGTTCCCTGGCACCCCTAAAGCTGTTAATCCTGAACATAGTCGGGGATTTTTGGCATCCAGTCGTTGTCCTCGTCTGCCTGTTGCTTCTCGATTCGGGAAGCCTCGCTGTTTAACTTGCCTCGCAGGAGCGACAGCCTTGCGTCACGCCTCATTCTTGTAGGTCGCTTTCCGGACTGTTCCTCCCGCCGAGCCCAATATTCGTCAATTAGATGGGCCGGAAGTAGGCTCGCTGGCTCCCATGTGTGCTTCGGATGTCCCACCCACTCGACCAAATATCGATCATCACCAGCTCGTGAAGCCCTGAAGTCCATGATCTCATGCACCAACCACATCCCATCGTTATTCATGAAGAGGTGCCTGCCGCCCTGGGAGGCCCAGTACTCAAAGACAGCAGACTTGGCGTCCTGGTGGAGGCACTCCTCAGACTCCCATGTTGTCGAGTTATCTTCCCATTGAACGAGCATCTCAAAGGCGTCGGTGCCATCGAGAGTGTCGACTTTTCGGTGGCTGCAGATGCTTTGGAACGCGTAGTAGGTTGAACCGTCTGGTGCGGCATCACCGTTGTCAGCATTCACGGAAAGGTGTCGTATGAAGGCGAGGAACAAGGCATACCTGCTTGAGAACCATTGGTGTCATCATTGGAAGGCTCTGTCAGCTGGGATTTGGGCGTCGACAAAGACTCTGGTTTGGGAAGCGACAAATTGCCGTTGCCACGGACTTTTGAGGGGGTATCCCACTTCATTTTCGCTGACTCCAGCTCGTGGTCGCGATCCCACGGTGCGTGGCATGGGTCAGGATGCGGATGCGGTGTCTCGGAAGGGGGATGCGCAGTGGAAGTTGAGATTAACCACGTCGTCGAAGAGATGAAAAGCTCACACAAGGTATGTACCGTCATGGGAAAATGGAAGGACCCCTGGGGGCAGGATCCAAGGCAGTTGCATCTTGCAGTAAGCTACCTAGGTAAGGTTGTTCCTGCTGGCACTGAGCAGGAAGGCTCTCGTCTCGTTGCTGCCGGTACAGTGCAGGTACTCTCAGAGGCTCTCATGTCGTGGAAAGAAAGGACCCAAGTTGTTACAGTGTACCTTCCTCATCTTACCTTAGGTATACTGCAGAAGGAAGGTCCATCTTTGGGCAGGACCAGTCTGGGAATTCTCGAGATCTCTTTCCTTTCTTAGAGGCCCTCTATTGCCCGGTCTTCCCCTCTGAACCTGCCATGTCTGTCCAATTTATCACCGTATTGATATGAAAAGAATAGCAAAAATTTAGCTCGAGACGACTGGGACAAGGGAACACATGCTGGTCATGTTCACACTGCACTCTCTTGGAAAGTGCAATCCCGTCCGATGATTCCGGGTATCGGCGCCGATGGATCCACAGCGACCTGGCGTTGCAAGTCGCCTGAAAGGGACTAGCGCCGTCAGCCCTGGGCGTCTCGTGCTTTGCCGACAACCTGGAATCCTCCGAGGGATTCTCGGGTTTTCCTGTGTCCCGGGCGTGGTCCAGGCCTCCTCCAGGCCTCCTCCCGTCCTCAGTCAGGTCCCGCCTGCATCCTCTCCCTCTCGCTGCCGCCCTGCCGATCTTACATCCTTCGACTCCTCGGTCCTCGCATCTTTTTTCGGCGCCGGCCCCTTTGCAATCAACCAATGCAGAATCAGTCGAGATGTCCGATGTACCCCGACCTCCGCTCCTTTTCGAAACGGCTTGACCGTCGTGCGCTCCTCGAATGCACCCCAGATCCCCACTGAACCGACCAGCCCACGGCCGAAGTCTTGATTGTCGATCTGTACTTCGAGCGGCTTTTTTGGAACACCGAGCGCGAATCGCCTTCCGACTAAATGACAGATAAGCAATTGAAATCGAAGTTCTACGTCGCATTGGAGCCACGTGCGATTTCGCTGGCTAGGGAAGCGACAAACAGTCGACGAAACCGTTCGACGCCTCCTACCGCGGCACACCGGGAGACCTTCGATGTTCGATCTTCGATGACGACAATAAAAGGAGCCCACGTCAGGCCCTCTCTAGTTCGACAATAATGCGTGGGGCAACATGTCTGTCGGTTGTCGCATCGGCGGGGAGACAGCTTGCTGCACCGAATACCGATACCGACCTCTCAGCGCTCTCTGTAGTTGTCGTCGTGAACCGACTTGCCCGAGTCGCCTGAACTATTGCGTGGACAGCATCTTGTTTGCAGCCGACGCTTCCCCACATGCCAGCTTCGCATATTCTTCGTGTCCACATGTGACCTTCGGCCAAGGTACTCTGATGGCCTCTCAACCTATACCAGTGCTGTTGTAGCAGCAAGAGATCTGGTAGAAGATCTCGGATCTATCCTTCAAACGAAAGCTGCAGCCAGACCGATGCACAGGATGACTGGAAAAACTTGCGAGGGGAGATTCTTCATGTGCAACCTCGTGAAAACCTTCACCTACACATACTCATACAGAACAATCCTTGTGATTTAGACCCCAAACTTGAATTCCCGGTACTTCTTCTGATAGTAGAAAGTCGCTGCTGCACCAGCAAATGTGAGGGCCAGTGGTATGGGCGCTTTTCCTCCAGTCTTGATGGCCCTGGAGGCGCCGGCTCCAAGCAGCACGATGCTGTTTCCGAGGGCGAGTTCCGCGCCGTAGTCCTTGTTCTCCTTGAGGAGGTAACCTGACCGAGCATTATTCCTTGCTCAATCGCTGTGACGGGGAACACTCCGCGACTTACCAGAGTACGCGTAGGCGGCTCCAAGTCCAAGACCCGCGATGAGCGACGGCTTGGACTGCGTTTTCAGGAAGCCGGCAGTGCCGCCGACGGCCACTGAAAACCATGTTAGGCATATGCGCTATTGTCAATCGGGGAGATCATCACTCACAGAGGCCGGCAAGAGTAAAAGACGGGTGGTGAGCCATTGCGATAATTCGGTTGATAGACTCGATGGGATGAACGTGAAAGGCGGCATCAAAGTCAAAAGCCGTTCATCCCGGCGGGAGCCGCTGGAGATTAGTAATGACTACGACGGCAAAGCTTCGGCAATTTCGTGCCCCTTGAGTGAGGTTGAGGTGGCTTTCTGACGTGTTCTAATACCCAGGAGAATAGGTAACTCAACGAGTCACTCTATGCATGTCTTTTCAGCGCCCTGGAGATCCCAGGTAATATCTCCGAAAGACTTATGATGGTTCATTAACGGAATTGTCACCGGTTTTCCTGGCTACATACCTACCTCACTCCACGCCCATGGATCCTGCCTCGACACAACTGTGACCTTCCTAGAAGTCCACGCCTCAGGCTCGCAAGTTGCGTCACGTTCGTCCTTCGCGCCTTAGAAGCCCATATTCGTGATCGGGTAAGAAAGCCTAATTGCCTTTGAAATAACCGTGTCGCTTCGCGTCATCTACCTGATGCTCACCCAGCGTGCTGCTACGATCGCTACAGGAGGAGTTCGTGGCCAGCCGACCCCCAACGCTGCGGGTCTTGAGCTGGACTACCATTGGCCTTGGTATCCACATCCGATATGGTGTAGTGGCCAACATGATGCCCTCTCATCTCAAATGAGAGGTTAGGCATAGCCCCGAGTTCGATTCTCGGTTTCGGAACATTTTTATATTTTTGTGTGAATCGCTGGGCCACCTCCTGCCCCTCCTCGTTTTTCTTTCGAATTTCATACAACACGTTCTCCAAAATTCGAAGACGTTTGCTTGCCTGCTAGTAAATTAATTTGGACAGGTGCGCTTTCGGCCTGTACTTTGTCTTTGTCTGTTATGACCACAGAAGGCTGCTGACAATCCAAGCCATTGGCAGGCAACCACGGTGCGACTAGGCAGCCTTCTGAATTGGCCTCTGAATATTGGTAGCTAACATTGATGAGAAGAAGCCAGCCAAGGAGCTACTGTCACCGACTGCACCTCCTCTTCAACTCTTCTCAATTCACGATGACGACTGCAAAGATCTCCCACGTCCCTCAGATCCAGCTTCTCTGCATGGAAAAGCAGTTCGCTGTCGCGTTCGCCAAAGCACGCAAGATTTGGGAGCTGCATGAATCGGTTTCCGTCCAAGTTCACGAGTGCCCTCTCATTTATCTATCAGAAGATGTCCAATTCGACACCATCGTATCCCCTGCCAATTCGTACGGCCGCCTCGACGGCGCATTCGACGATGCCATCTCTCGCGCCTTGTCGCCTCGCGACGACTACCTCGCCCTGACGCACGTCGCCCAGCGACAGCTTTATGAACAATGGCGCGGCTTCGCGCCCCCTGGCACATGCACGCTGGTCCGCATCCCCGACGAGTTTCGCGCCCGCTCTCGTAACGTCTGGGGCACCCGTCGCGTCGCGCTCTGCCCCACGATGCGAACGCCCACGAACGTCACCTGGGACCGGGAAATCGTGTACGAATGTGTGTGGAGCTTGCTTTGCGCCATTGATAACCATAACCGCGACGTCCGCGCAGGCAAGGCCGCCGAGGGGGAGGAGATTCGCAGGGTGCTCATGACTCCGCTGGCGACGGGTGTGGGACGTGTGAGCCCCGAGAAATGGGCTTCGCAGACCGTCCTGGCCATCAACCACTTTGTCCAGGCCTCTGAGAACCCCGAGAAATGGAGCAAATTTGACTGGGCTGATTTTGACGGGCCTTGTGAAGAGGTGGCGGCGACTTGGCGAGACACACAGACTTGATGAGTCGCATGGTGTCGTGCGAACCCCCGCGATGGTGTACACACCTCGATCTTCGGCCCTGCGGCAAGACGCGAGACATGCAGACGATCACTGACAATTTCAGTCTTTAACCTAACGCTTTTCAATCTTGCACTCGTGCCTATGTATCTATCAATCAGCGCAGTCTGTCTAAGCACATGTGCACTTGGGCTTGCATCGAATCAAATTGACGAGATGCGAGTTGTGATCTCAACTTCGTCAAAACGACTCCGCTACCATGACTGCGCCTGCGTACTACCGCTTATGCGACAGAATGACCTTGCACGTCTTGCCCCGCGGCTCAATCAGGACCAAGTTATCCATCTCCATGCTCTCCGGTGTTGTCGCCGGCGAAAGCCTGGCGCCTTGGAACCTGCGAAAGAACATGGTGATTCCATAGCGAAGCTCCATTTCTGCCAAGTGCCTACCAATGCACACTCGAGACCCTGCCCCGAACGGCGTGAACGCGGCCTTGGCGGTCTCCGAGTTGGTGCTCTCCCCGTCAGGCATCCATCGAGAGTAGTCAAAACTGGAATCGTGTTAATGCTTGAAATCATGCCGGCAGGGACCAACTCATACCTTTCTGGGTCACTGAAGTTCTCTGGGTCTCGATGCAAAGTCCACGATTGGGTTGCAACATCGGTTCCAGCGGGGAGATGGTAGCCACCAAGCTGGATGCCGCCGGTAGGAACGACGCGCGGAAGTGGCGTAGGCGCGGCGCCATAGAGTCGCAAAGTCTCTTCTATCACAGCGTGAAGTACGGGAAGCCTCTCCAATTCCGCATCAGTGAAATTATCACTAAGCCCAAGAACTTCATTCTCCAAAGCAGTCTGCAGCTCCGGGCGCAACAAGACAGCCCAAATACCGTACGTCAAGGTGTTAGAAGTGGTATCGGTACCGGCGATCATGAAGGCTGCAGCTTCGACGCAGATGTCCATATCTGTAAGAGAACCTTCGTCCTTCTCTGCTTGGAAGAGGACTTTGGAGAAGAGATTCGAGGCCTGCGATGCCGCTGCTTGCTTGCTGTTCTTGACGGCGATACGGCCCTTGTCGAGCAGTACCTTGTAGGAGCTGAACATTCTCAGGCTTCCGATGAAAGGAAGGCGTTTGGTGACCGCATAAAGCCATGGAAAAGACAATGCGGTGAAGGCCGCGGTGTTGGCGAAGTTGACCTCCTCGAACCACGGGTCTTCCTACACAAAATCGTCAGACTGAAACCAGTTCGAGAGGATCGGCGATGTCCTACCTTGCCGGCCTTCAAAGCGTCAAAAGACTCTCCAAACATGAGCTTCGAAACAACATCGCATGCCATGAGAATCCACCACTTGCGCATATCTACTTCGCCGCTGGCAATCTTTGCGTCGATGGTCATGCCCTCGAGGGCCATTGTGACCTTCTCACGCACCATGTCTTCCCAGTCTGCACGGAGTGAGGAGGATGTGAAGCCCCTACCCAGGAGCTTGCGTCTCTGAGAGTGGGCATGCTGGTCGGTCATTTGGAACAAGCCGTACGGAGGGCTGCCGGCCTCGGTTGGCCCGAAGTAGTGGTAGTATTCGGCTTTCGTAAACTGGCTTCCGACCTTGTGGATGGTCTTGAAGGCCTTTACGTCTGACACAAAGACCTGGTCTGGTGATGCACGTACAAAGGGGCCATATTGTTGGTGCAGACGGTGGTAATACTGAACTTGCTGCCGCTTGAGGGTCGCGATAGTGCCAGGTAAGCCGGTAAATTTCGCGTACCAAGGACCGGGGATTGCGTTCAAGGGGTTGGTGAAGATCTGAGGAAGGTCAGAAGAAAGATATTAAGTTTGGGATTGTGCAAGGCAAACCTGGTAGAGTTTGATCAGTATGTAGACTGCCGATGTGGCGGCAAGCAGGGGAACGAAAGTCAAAGTCATTTCCGTGGCATATGACAGGGAACTATTGTAGAAAGTTTAGTTACAGAGTTTGGTAGCTTTCGCAATGACCTAAAGAGGTCTTGAGACGAACGACTCTATATAAAATACTATTTCTCAGTCCACATCGTCTCCTGCTGACAATGATGCGCTTGCACGATGTCGACGTCAGCACTTGTCGGCGCTCGGTAGTATGGGCGGACTCCACATGACGCCGGACTTTGAGAACTGTAAGAAGACCGACATTGCACCGATCGAGTAGACCACTCACAACGTCCACATTGATAATGCTGCCAGACGGCCTGGAGGTATTGCGGCATCCGTAAATTTTCCTTCGTTCATAGTCTTGCCAAGATGTACCGCGCGCTTTCGTGCTTATGTTCTTTGACCGACGTCGCGAAAAAGTGGACGGCACACCGCTCGCTGGGTGCCGTGACCTGAGCACGAGAATTCCGATGCATCTGCTTTTGGAACAACTCTCCGGGAAATTTCCAGCGATGGGATTCGAGCTCTTGCGTCACACGCTATGCTCCATAGAAGTCGAAATGAAGTGAAACCCAGCGTTTTCGACTGTGAAGAGGGTGCCGTCATATGCCGGGCCTTCCCGTAGAGCCTCCAACTCGGCGACTGCTGCATCTGCAGGTGACTTCGAGCGATCTTGGAGGGATGCAAGTGGGTTAAGGTGCCTGTCATCGGCTGCGCAACCGCTCACCTGCGCACTTGGGCGACTAGTTACACCCGCATGTCTCTTATAGAAATTGAGCGTATCTCGCCGTTATCCTCCGAGCTGCGTGAAGTGAGGTCTCTTGAATCTTGTTGCACAGAAATTTTACTTCCTTCCTTAGGAAACCATCTGTTCATGTAGTTGCCTTTAGGTATGTGAAATCGGAAGTCGTCTAAGGTCCGAACCGCCCTTGGTAGTTGGGCAGAGCCGAAGGGCGCCTTGGCTTCTACAACAAATGGCCCAGGTCCAAGAATCCTTTTTATCTGGAACTCCGACCCCTTATCTTGCTGGGGCGTTGTCGTATGTCAGCCATCTCTCTGACTTCAACATCACGACACTTTGGTCTTGATAATGCGTCCCGGCAACGAATCTTTTAACGACACACAAAGTTGAGGCCGTTAGACGATGCTGCCGATCCGAGCGTGTCCAAATTGGAAACAATCAAGGAGTCAACCGGTGAGACTATCAAGGCAGACCCACGAATAGACAGACAGAAAAAACAAAGAGAAGCACATTGAACATTCTCATTATCATGGGGATTACTTCGGATCTTGAAGGCGGTATCGCTGCTGTATTCGTGAGGGCTTCTTGACGCGTTCCTCCAAAAAGCCAAGTTTGACAGACGTATTTTGCTTCAACCTCTTGTACACACAGGCAATATTCCCAGCAAAGCCTCCGTCCTGCTACCCGGACATGCCCGACTGGCCAATACTAAAATGACGACACCATTCGTGAAATGCTTACCTAGACCTGTGCCAGATGTCTGCTCGCTGCTTGAACTTTGTCAATGAAAGCCAAACGATAGGTTTGGAACTCCTTTTCGGCGTCTTGTACAGCCTCATCGACGTTAGGTTTCGCCTCTGCCAGTAGCTTGAGGTCAGACTCAATAGCATCGAAACCTCTCTTGCAGTTCCGGCCCTCTTTGATGCTTGACCAGGCCTTGTCCATTTCATCCCTAAGGTCCATCATCCGCGTCTCGACGAGAATCTTGGTCCCCTCAAGTAGTCCGATGCGTCGACCGCAAACCAATCCGAAGTCAAGAAGAGTATCAGCGAAAACAGAGACGGGGGTCTCAACCGCATCGTTGGGGCTATTCTCCAGCATAGGACCACTGCCATTTGGGTCTTCCAAAACCGATCCTGGCGTAGCATTGAGGTCGAGGCGGTCGGAAATACTTCTGCCAGGAGAAATTCCCCGCGAAGTACTCGAATCTGCTATGTTGCGTGTAGGGGGGGAAGTGAGACGTAAGAAACTCTCGGTGCCTCCAGTCGAGTCGTCGGATTCTACGGAAATGGTGCTTGCCGGGTTGGCGCTTTCGCTGTCCTCTTCGTTGGGCTGATCGCGGTGGGCGGGGCCTGCAACGTCCGTGGCGTCGGTCAGTAATGGACCATCGCCAGTGGTTGCTGCAGGATGAAAGTGGTGATGGGTACCTCGCGACTCAATATCTTGGTCTGAAGCAGGCTGTGCTTGTAGGCCAGCCGCCGCCGAGGTATCGATCATCCCGGTCTCATGGGCAGGAGGTGCCTCAGTCGTGGCCTCCTAGCAGTATTAGCCAGAAACAACTAACGAGGAGACTTTTGGCGACGAATTCTCGCATACCTCGCGCGGGCCCGAAGCGAAGGTCTCGCGAGGGCTCATCGCGGTCGTCGTTCGAGAGATGTGAGTTGTCAAATGACGGAGCGGATGGGTGGGTAGGTGGTGGAGGAGGAGGTTTGAGTAAGGTAGTGAAAAGAGACACTTGGGACTGCCTGAGGTAGCTAGATGAAGTAGGTAGGAAGGTACCTCCTTCCATGGTTGTCGGGAAAATGGTGGCAGGCGGCTTGGTTGGATTAAAAGCAAGGCGTGAGAAAGGTGCAGCCAAAATCCATCAGCTACTTCCTCGCCAGGACACACTCACTGATGCGGTGGTCGTCAATGAGGCTCTGCACGACATCAAACAATATGCCAGTCGAAAAGAAGTTGATTATGTATCACTAAAAATAGTACTAGCCTATCAAAAAGGCACATGTTTGATCGCGGGACTTGCTCGGCGAGCCATCATCGCCCTTCGCGACCATTTATCTGGTAGCAATGTCCCGTTATCCACCACAATCAATCATGAAGAATGTCAGCATCTATAAATGCGGCCTGGCGCTGTCTCTTTCGGCCTCTTGGGCTACGTTGATGCGCTTCCAGCTGTCCATCGGCCGGCCATTGGTGTTCCGCAAGAGTCAAATTCTCCTGGCTAATGGCCAGACCCTGTGTCCTCGGGACAGCACTGAAGTCGTCGCCCCATTTCCCTGCCTGTACAAGCCTTGTGCGTGACTGAGAAGCACTGCTCATACCTTTATTCGTGGTACCCAATACTGACTGGTGGCCTCACCATCAGCGGCGCCCTCGTCCCATCACAGCACACGGGCTTCACGAGCGGAATGCCCCGGACCGGCGGCGTTGGTGTCCGTGTCAGATACTCTGCTGTCTTCTTGACGACCGCTCATCGCTTCAAGACATAGGTCCAAGGTAGGTTGCGCCGTAGAGATCGGGTCTACTGCGCGCCAGGTTGCGATGCAGCGCAGAGAGAAGGGGCCAAAGAGGAGCGAGCCCGACTCTTGGTGGGCTTGGTGTGCTTGGTGCTGAAGGAACCGTGATAAACTGCATGGACGGCAGGATGAATTGAGATTGAGCCTGAGCTTGAAGGACGGGAGTCATCATCGGGACTTGGTATTGCATCTGTTGCTGCCACAATTGCTGCTGCTGAAGTTGTTGAATCTGCTGGAGCTGCTGGAGCTGCTGGAGCTGTTGGAGCTGTTGGATTTGGATGGGAGTAAGCATGACTCCAGGCGCCATCGCCGCGGGCGCGACTTTCAAGGATGCTTCGGCAGGCGCAGGCGTTGCGCTGAACGGCTCCGGGCTACTGCCTTGGCCGAGGTAAACATCGTCGTCGTGAGCCCAGTCCTCACCCCATGCCATCTCTGCCTCCGCCGGAGAGCTTGGAAGCTCGCCTGTGCACCATGACTCCTTGTCGGCAAGCGACGCAACCGATGAGAAAGGAGAGTTAACTTCAGAAGTCGAGCGGAAGGCCGAAGTCGGGCTCCAGATGTCACGGCCGGAGCTTGGAGTTGATGACGTGGTTTGCGGAGATGAAGGGAGTTGGGTGAAGTAATCGTCGTCGTCGGCGTCAACGACTGGTGAATACGGAGATGACGGGGCTTCAAACACGGCCTTGAAGAGCGACTCGCCGATGAGTGCGGAAGCTACTCTACCGGCCTCGGAAGATGGAGAGAGAGGCCCATCGAGTTCGGAGTCTAGGTCCAGATCGAGGTCAAGGCCGAGCAAGTCAGGGTCGGAATCGGAGGCGGCACCGGATGTGGAGATGAAAGGGGAGGCGAGCTGGGGGATCGACACAGGAGGGCTGAAAGCCGGCGCTGTGGGGTTCAGAGTGGGCAACATTGCGCCTTGGTTTGTTTGGCTGGCAGCAAAGAGAAGGGAAATTGTGAGAGTAACGACTGGCGTGGAATGAGAAACGTGTTCTAGAGACTAGGAGACAAAAACGAAGGGGAGTCTGGGCTAGATAAGTGAGGATTCGTGGAGGACAGCCGCAGCGGGGACGGTTGGGAACATTAATGCAACTTTGGACGAGCTGGTGGCCCCTTTATGCCATGTTCGTCCGGCATGGCGACAGGATGAGGGCAAGGTAGGGCGAGACGAGTGTTTTCGCACGGGTAAATGTCAAGATAACAACCTCAGGTAGGGCAGTCCTGTTGGTCGGTCGCGCTGGACTCATGCATGATCCCTGGAGGGTGCATAAGGTTATTTTCTCATCATTCGCAGCCACTGGAAATTGGGATGGTCATTGATTGGATCCAGGAGGTGGTGGGCGAAGGCTTTAGCCGCCCGCGTAGCCAATAAATGACGGGCCTGATCACCCTACGGACCAACCTTGAAATCCTCTGCATTCTCGCCGTCTCGATTCGGTGGAATCGGTAGAAAAGTCCCCCTTTTGGGTTTGCGCGAGACAATGGGGATGGATTGACCTTGTAAGAGAAAATCGCCGAGTTGTGATTCTGCCCAGCCTACGGACTCATAAACCCTGTCGCGTCGGATTCTGGGGAGGTGTTGTCTGCTCACCACTCGCCGGCCAGCGCCGGCGCGATTTGTTGGCGGGGTCATTGCGATGCGGCCGGCCCAAGACGGTCTCTGTTTGTCCCTCTTCGTGTCTGCACGGCCACTGGAGTCTGGATGCCAGTTGTCTTGCGTCTTGTCTTGCAGATTGGCTGGGCCATTGCATTGGGGGCATTGGGGGCAGGGGCGGCAGTCTCTGGTCAGTGGTTGTACGTCCAGACGCGCCCCCATTCCTCGTGGGATCATGTTTGCATTGCAGCGCGCAACGCCTGGAGGCTAGAGGGAATTGATAGGTATCCGTACGCAGGCTGGTCCTGGTCCTGGGGGCGGCGGCAGCGGCGACGGCGGCAGCGGCTGTCGACTGTTCAAAAGAGTTCAGACGATGGGCCGTGTTGGTCTCATCTATTCTCATAAGGTTGGTCTCATCTATTTTTCCCCAACTTGTTCTTCGGGTCGGCCGTATTAAGCAATGATGGGCGCCGGGTTCTGGACTTGGGACGAAGCCCTGCGGTTTCGCGTTCGTGATGCGCTGGGGTGATGCCAGCTGATTCGGGCTGATTCAAGTGAGGCATCCTCGGATTTGGCAGAGTGCCCCTGACGCTATTCCCAACATGGCCGCCTGAGGAAAATCTGCGGCATGGGCTGCCCGGTCGAATGTCGGAAGGACCGGACGGTGGGTCTCGATGCTCCATCACGTGAGCGGACATTATCTAAGCCGTCCGTCTCCCTGCTGACATAACCACGAAATCCTCTGGCGGACCCTTTGCTCCGTCACGTCGCTGCGTCAGCCAAATTCTCGCCATGCTCTCGACAATCATCAGCTCGAGGTAAAGAGCAACGCTTTAATTCATACTTCGTCTCTTTCTCCCTATAGATGCGATCTATGGGCTACCCGCACATTGCCCGTCACCAGAGTTTTCGTCGTCAAGTAGTCCTCAATGCCGTATTTGCTCCCTTCTCGCCCAATCCCAGAGTGTTTAATACCCCCGAACCTAATTCCGAGTCAGCCAAAAGTCAAAATAAGAATCGGCATCGGGGACGCCTACGGAGCGGCTGCATCGAAAATGACCCCGGTGTTTAAGGCCACCATTCCAAACTGCAGCAGTTCGGACACCCGCGTTGCACGGTTGAGGTCGTTGGTGAAGATGTAAGATGCGAGGCCCACGTCACACCGGTTGGCGGCATCAACCACCTCTTCCTCCGTCTCAAACGACAAGATGGGAGCCACCGGGCCGAAGATTTCCTCCTCCAAAACCCTCATGTTCGGTTTAAGATTCGTGATGACGGTGGGCTCGAAGAAATTTGGTCCTGGTGAGCGACGTGAGTATCCATTCTTGGTATTGGGATCGCTGTCCGGAAACCTACCAAGATCCGGCCGTGCTTTCCCTCCGATTTCGACACAGCCGCCTCCCTGAACAGCGTCGTGAACGAGACCCGCAACCCTCCGAGCAGCTTCGGCGCTGACGAGAGGTCCATGAGTGACTTCCTCGTCGAAGCCGTGTCCAACTTTGAACTTGCTCATTTCCTCCTTCAACTTAGAAACAAACGCCTTGTGTATACCCTCTTGCACAAATACTCGATTCGCGCAGACGCATGTTTGTCCCGACGACTTAAATTTGCTTGCAATCACACCAGCTACTGCGACATCCAGGTCCGCATCCTCAAACACCAGAAAAGGGGCATTGCCACCTAGCTCCAGGCTCATCTTCTTCAACGTCTGACTGGACTGTTGCATGAGAAGCTTTCCGACACGTGTTGATCCCGTGAAGGAGATTTTACGGACGATCTCAGATTGGCACAATGTCGCCCCAATCTCTGGAGTGTTTTCGAGGGCCGAGATGATGTTGACTACGCCCTTTGGCACACCCGCCCGTTGACCAAGCTGCATGACAGCATTGGCAGTGAATGGTGTCTCGCCAGCGGTCTTCACCACTACAGTGCAGCCGGCAGCCAGTGCTGGCGCTAGCTTCCTTGTGACCATCGCGGCAGGAAAGTTCCAGCTATTCCATCAGTCGATCAGCACAACCCCTTCAACTTGTCGTGCTAACGGAAGATCGTACTTACGGAGTGATGAGACCACAAACACCGACCGGCTCTTTCAACACAGACACTCTCATGTTCGGGTTACTGTGGGGTATCACGTCTCCATAGATTCGTGCTGCTTCTTCGGCAAACCATTCCAGAAAGCTGGCAGCAAAGACCACCTCGCCAGCCGCATCTGCCTTTGCTTTGCCGTTTTCCCAGGTAATCAAGGTGGCTAAGTCGGTCTTGTTCTCCATGATCAGGTCATACCATCGACGAAGTATGCGCGCTCGATCTCGACCGGATCGAGATCTCCAAGCCGGCAGCGCCGTAGCTGCCGAGAGAATGGCGCGCTCCGCATCTTCAGACACAGACTCAGGGCACGAGCCGATCAGCTCGCCCGTAGCGGGATCTGATCTATGGTCAGCTGCCGAAGAACACTGCGAATGGGGGGCAAGGCAGGACTCTCTGGTAGACCGTAGGAGCAGCGGGGAAAAACGCATATATGAACTCACCTGTGACATTGAACGTTTTGTCAGAGACGGAATCCACCCAATGGCCATTGATGAAGTTTTTTCCAATGAGCAACGACTCGTCTTGGAGCTGGGGTTTGAAAGGCATAGTGTTTTGTCAACGCTGCGTGGGAATCAAACGTTACTTTCCTCCGTCAAAGCGGAGGGCTTGCGCAAAGCGGTCATCGCAGGCCAGGTCTTATGAACGGATCCCATCCGGAGCGATACTACGAACGCGCCTGGACACTTGTGATGGCACCGAGATCGGCTGATTCGCTTATCGCCGGTACCGTCCATATCGGGGACAAACCGGAGGACATCTCATCCTGCAGGCCCCACCCCGCCGGGAGCGCCGTGCAGATGCGCCGCCCCACTTCCCCGGCGCCAGAAGTGACATCCCAGAACCGGCGTCAGCCAGTGAGATTCCAATTATTGGCTCGGACAAATGCGGGGATGGCTGGTGCGAAGTCTTGAGCGGGACGGTGAAGAGATGAATGGTCTCACTCGCTGAAGTGGGGTAAGAAGATAAGGTTGCCCGGCGGAAAGCCGAGCGACAATGGAAGGAGCCAAGAACGAAGCTGTGAGCCAACATCTGAACAGTATTACGCGACTGATAATAGCAGGAAAAGTACATAAGTCGGGGCCGAACGCCTTTTGAAATCGAACTAAAGGTTGTAAACCTGGGCGCCTTCATTACGCGAAACTTGTGATAATAACACATCCTGCGGCCCTTCAAATCATCATGGCTCCGTCTATTCGCACGCTCGATCTCAACAGCACATCGTCGGCATACTTTGCGCCAGCGACTGTGACTTCATCATCGAAACTTATTCACGTGGCCGGCCAGCCCGGCTCGACCGTAGACGGGCAAGTCCCCGACGATTACGAGTCCCAGATCCACCTCGCTCTCCTCAACTTGCGCAAGATTATTCTCGTTGCTGGCGCATCTATCAAAGACATTGCCAAGCTCACACTGTACATCGTCGACTATGATAGCACCAAACGGAAACACGTTCGTCACATCCAACGTTTCCTCGCCGGCCATCGGCCAGCAATGACTCTCGTGCCGGTGCCTAAGCTGGCAATGCCGACATGGAAGTTCGAGATTGACGCCGTAATCGCAGTTCCCGAACCCTCAGTGCCTTTGGACAGAGCGACTCTGCCGGAATCAAGGGAGTCAGTCGACGTCGTTATCATCGGTGCCGGGCTCGCTGGTTTAAGCGCTGCGCGCGACATCACACGCGCCGGCCTCTCTTGCATCGTCCTTGAAGCAAGAGACCGCGTTGGCGGAAAGACTTGGAGTCAGCCTCTAAAGCAAAGCCAGCCCGGAGTAGTTGACCTTGGTGCTGCATGGATCAACGACACCAACCAACATAGGATGTATGCGTTGGCAAAGCAATATGGGGCCGAGCTGATTGAGCAGAACACGAACGGCAACGTGGTCATGCAGGACTTTGACGGAGTTTGCTCGCCGTTCCCGTACGGGGAACTTCCCATGGTAAGACCTCTGCTCGTTTGAATGCCAATCATATCTTCGTGGCACGATACTAATCGCCAACAGTTTGATGAGATTACTCGTCAACACCTCGGTGCCGTTCGCGACATGGTCGAAGCCGACTGTCAAGCCGTAGACACTTGGAAGCCAACGAACACGAGCTTGGATAGTCTCACCTTTGACGCATACTTGCGCTCTCGGGGCGCCAGCGAGACTGCAACTGCAACGGCCAATGTATGGACCCGCGCAATGCTTGGTCAGGAGGCGACCGATATATCGGCTCTTTTCTTCCTCAACTACTGCAAATCTGGTGGTGGACTTTTGCAGATGCGCTCCGATCGCAAGGGTGGTGGCCAGCATCTCCGCGTACGCCAAGGCACGCAGCATTTTGCCAAGGGCCTGGCCTCCTCTCTCCCTGACGGAGTAGTGCGCCTCAATCAACCCGTCAGTGCCGTGATCTCTGATGGTCACCAAGGAGTGAAGGTTCAGACAGAGAAAGGGGTATTGGCAGCACGCAAAGTGATCACAACTATTCCAGGCCCATCTCTGAAGAGCATCTCATTCGAGCCACCCTTGCCGCTTTCCAAGCAGGCTTGGATCGATTCTCTGACTTATGGCTACTATACGAAAGCAATGATGGAGTTCAAAGTGCCGTTCTGGGTTGAAAAGGGGTTTTGTGGTCTCGCACAATCATTCGTGGGCCCTGCAAGCGTCATTCGCGATACCAGCATTCCAATCGACGGCAAGCACGTGCTTACATGTTTCCTTGCCGGTGATGCTGGCAGAGCTTGGTCTGCACTTGAACAAAGCGACAGGGAGAAGAGGTTGCTGAATCAGTTAGAGCAGCTCTTTGGTCACGAAGGTATTCATGACCAGTTTGTTGGCATGTCCGCTTATGAGTGGGTCAACGACGAGTGGTCCGGATGGGGCTGCCCGTGTACGTCTCTTGCGCCTGGCGTTCTTGACGCACTCGGTGGCGATTCTTTCAGAAAGCCAAGTGGAAACCTGCATTTTGCCGGTACCGAGACTGCGGGAGAATGGAAGGGGTATATGGAGGGTGCGGTTAGGAGCGGTGAGCGAGCAGCTTCTGAGGTTTTGGAGTCACTCTCAAGTGCTGCTAGTGCGTCACGCCTGTGATCATTTTACCACATACATGTGTAATTATGCACTTCGATATTTCGTCCAGTCATTACAAGACCTTGCGGGAGTTTTCAGTTATATCATATCAAATGCATGGAGCGAAACGTACGGAAACAAAAACTTGCTCGCTTGATGCAGTGCATTGCGCAAACTTACATTCCAAATCACACTGTGGTTTCAAAAGAGGGCAAGTTTCCAGCCTCGAGTCCTTGCGACATCCATCCAATCCATCTTAAATCTTCCAGACCCTGCTCCGGTGCACTTCCAAACCTCCTCCAAAACTGAAACACACGCGTCCACGTTGCGAAACCGCCGACGATGGTTAAGCGAAGCAAATCCTTCTCGAACTGTGAGAATTTCCACTTGTGAAGTCGCTTCACCACCGGCCATAAATAGAGGAAATATCATGGAGGTCTCTGCATAGCAACCCTTGGGTATTTCCCTGGAGATTTTGCAAATGGCGGTCACAGATTCTGATAAATTTGACTCAAGCGACTCCGGGTGAGAGGTAATGTGCTTTCGAAGAACACGGTACAAGTAAATGAGAGCAGCATGTCGATAAGCATCGGCTAAGATGATTAAGGATGCGTCCTGTGAACGAGACGGGCACTTCCAGTCCTGAAGCTTCGTCTCTAAGCGCCTTGCTTTACAGCATAGACCTGCCGTTAGAGCTGTTGCATCGGAAACCCCCGATAGTGTGTTGCTTGACAGTGTGGCTTCCTGTGAAGCCATCGAGAAATCCTGGTTTAAGTGACTGGTTTCTCCGATTAGATGGATGATTTCTGCGGCATGTCCAAAATACGGATCCGCCACATCATAGTCTTCTGATGAGAGCCAATAATCTCCGGCAAGATGGGGCTTGCAATTGAGTGATACACTCATGATGATGTCGTGATACGCAAAGTTTCGGAGAAGCCATCGACCCTCATAGGTTTGGGACAATGCTTTTATATCATCCCCGATTAAGGCTTGACCATCGATTGACGAAGCGGTATCCATATTGTTGCATTCATTGAGGCATGCAGCGGCGCCAGAGAGATGATGTATCCAGTCATCTATGCCAGAAGAGATAGACTCCATGGAACATAGGACCAATGTCGTAGCCAGCCTCATTTCGCGCGTGAGTGAGCCTTTGGTTATAGAGCTTTTCAGTTCAGCCATCGCATTTCCGCGATGCTGCAAGGCCCTAACTTGGAAAATGTCATCTTGGAGTGCCAAGTGAGCTGATGAACTAGCGGCCAAGGCGTACATCAACGAGGGGCATTCAAAGGCCATTGGTAGCAAGACTGTTCAACATTAATATCTAACTCATATTATGCACTTTAGAACATACCGGATAAAAAGCAGTTATTATGCAAATTGTTCGTCAACATGAAAACCAACGATGTTGTGTAATACCGGAGCATCATTCGTCGGCTGCTTATTAAGTCATCCTCTCCTGCCCCGCCACAGGGGCTTGGACCATGTTTAGGCAACGCATAAACTCCCAGTCGGTTGATATCAACAAGATGTGGGCCACTGCTCAAGATGGAGTTGGCACTGCCGACAGACGACGTCGATTTGAAGGATTCCGTGCCAACAGTCACCTCGCGAGGTTCCTCCCATCGACAAACCAGGTTTAAACGAAGGCAATGACTGCAGAATGGGTACTGCTCGTGGCATTTCTTCTTTCTTGAGAATCTTAGCACCGCACCCAGGCGACGACGAGATATGCTTAGACTTACTTACCTTCGACGACAAGTTAAACAGCCCCTGCGCTGTCTTGTGATAGGACGTCCGCGGCCAAGACGGCCGGTTGCCACCGCGACATCGTTTGTGACGGTCTTGTCCGACATCGCGCAAGGTTTTCCCACGTGGTGGCCTCAATATTGTGACGGAAGCCAGAAAGATGCGGATGATGCCAAAGACAGAAGGGGACAACTATTCTATGGGTCTGAGGGGTCTTGATGCTGTTATCTTGGAACAGGGCGTTATCAACGGCACGGGGCTCCTTGCCCTGAAAGCCAATCATAGCACGGAGATTGGCGGAGCCATGATAACAACAGATGCGCGGCGCTTTCGGCGGGGTGGAGCACACAGACTCCACCCGATATCGGTGCTGTCAAGACGCAGAAGCTCACAACCTCCGCACATCCAAAGATCTAGCAACTTATACTGCGCATTCGTACAATTTACTGCAGAGAACCAAGAGCTTGCGAAAAGGTATTTTACACGCCCGGTTAGATATCACGCTGAAGCAGCTAAGCCTGGAAAGTTGACTATGATTCTCTGTGTACTTCCAGGGAGGGGATTGGTCAGATTCTCCGACTCCAACAGTTGGCATTCGGGAATGGACTAGAGCCGGCCAGTAATGATCATACCCAGCACATATGATGAGATCAGGCAACTAAGGTAAGTTCAGTGGTGCGTTACTGAGTTGCGGGCAGTGTTGATAACAATACCTTACGGCGGCGAGCTATTACAATCACCACAGTCGGGAGACATTTAGGAATGGGTTAGGATCTACAGAGCCGCGTGAATTATGGTCTGGCTTGCAAAGTCTTATCTATCGGATCTAGCACTTGAGTCATTCGGATTCAATCCTAATCAACGAGGCCTTCGGGACTTGTCATGCTCTTTTGCGTTGGCGAGCTTTCGTCTTTGCCCAAGAACAAATCTGATATGCCGCATGAAACATCTAAAGACTTGTCGATCTTAAATCCTGTCCTTATTTCGGTTAACCAAGATTTCATCACACCCCTCTCTACTTCGCTGTCGCAACTACAGACGTAGTCTTCGGCGGTGAGACCCATATTGTCTTCGTGCTCCACAGCCTGCTTGGTGAGCAGCCCATTGTCAAACAACCACTTCAAGAGTTCCACCTGACCATTCGAGGCAATCATCATCAAGCCTGTCACACCATGACAGCCGTCCGTGAATGCAGACCAATTGGCACCGCAAAGGATCAATAATCTAGCCACATCAGTATGTCCATGCGCGAGCGCTAGATGAAGAGGGGTGGCGTCGGGGCAGTCTTCTGCATCAAGGAGCCCATGGTTTTGTCGTAGAATGTTCAGGTGAGAAGATGGGCACATGCAAGCATAAGTGGCTGTGACTTCGAGACCGAGCGTACTTCGCGAAAGATGGTCTTCTAACAGCCAATAAACGGCTGCAAAATTTCCCACCGAGGCAGCGACGTGCAATGACGTGATACGACCAGCTGACAATGGCTCTTCTGTGTTGGTAGTCCAGGGCCAATGTGGTTCACAGGTGTGCCCAGGGAGGTGGAATGTCGCCCACAAATGCAAAGGTCGAAGGGACAAAACCTTCTCAAGAACCGGCAGGCCAACGGCGGGATCTGCAGCTGCCGCCCAGAGAACAATAGGTTTTGCGTAAGGCTTCAGCGTATAGTCGCGGGGAATTTCCTCAATGTCGTAGTTTGTGTGGATATTGATGCTACTCTGAACTTCCGTGTCGTCTCTGGCTAGTCCATTTCGGTACAGCAGCGGTGACGCCGCGTCGTACAGATCGTGACAAGTCTGGGACACGGCACTTAGAGTAGAGACATCCTGAATTACCCCAACTATAGCCAAAACAATTTCGAAAGGCAAATCTGGGATAGGCGATGCGGCTTTCATTCTGGAAAGAACCGGGCAGATTGAGGTTGGGGTATTGGGCGTTTGTCGAGTGGCTGTTTGCATGAGCTTCTGGGCTGACTTCGGGTAAAGTAGAAAGGGATGCGTCGTGAAAAGATCACAATAACGAAGTTTAGATGGAAAGGTTGCGGGATAATCGTAGGACATATGCGACGGGAGGTGTCGTGCTACATATACGTCGAGAGACGAACAGACGTAATCCCCCCAACCACCACGTTCGGTCCCCTGTGGCGTTCTGTCATTACACAAATTTCCAACCGGGCGCTAAGTGTTTCATGTAGTCGATGATGTACGAGGACCGTTGGCGACGGCGCAAATTCGATGTCTCAAGCGCGAAACTTCACGAGCTGATTCAAGTTAGAGCGCGCCAAGAATGCTTAGTTGAGCAGCATATAGCTAAGAAAACCAGCCACAGCATTAGGAAATACCCAGTTGAAAGCTGCCTCCAATCCCGACGCTTCCTTTGTTCGGTGAGGTACACCGTCAGGTTTGTGTATCGAGCCACTCACGTCAAGGCAAAATCGTGGAACGTCGACCCCGGGCAAAATTGGAGACGATGTTATGTGCCCCATAATTGCAGGAAAAGAATCATTGTACCCAGCATTAATACTGCTATCCCTGAGAAGACACTTGTTCACAAGAGCCAGAGTAAAGAAATAAAAACAAAACTAAAAAGAAATCGTACCCAAGCCCAAAGCTAGTTGTTGATAATTACCTGGGCACCTAAGGCTATCTTAATAGATTAAAAGACGATTCCAACGTTCTTTGGCTAGGTATAATACGGCTGTCTCAACGCAGACTCAATCATTTCATGCGTGATTGAGATCTACCAGTTAAGGCTATTCTCTCACGCGGTGGTTTAGACAGCTCTCCCTATTGCGCTCGTCTACCGTAGAGCCCACAAAAGGTAGCGTGCAGCTTCATGTCGGGCATGTCAACATATATGATCAGCGTGTTCCAAGGTGCATGCCACTTGGCGACTCTAATGAGCAGAAACCTCTATGTAGTGTCACTTGTAGAATCAGAAAATGGTTAGTTAATGACTGGTCTTCTCATTCAACTAATTCCTGTATGATGTATGATATTATGAACTATGGGAATATGATTCCGATCTAGGCTTTTCATTCTGCAAAAACAACCTAAGACCGAGGCAAAGAATTGACGATGAGAGTTCGGAAAATGCAACCCGGAATTATTTTCAAGCACTTAGAACAGAGCTCATGATGCTGCTGAAGTCACCAGGTTTCGCAATACATACATTGGTGCAGGTCTTAGAATTCTTTAGAGGGAGATAGCAGAGGGCGCAGTCGGGTGACGAAACAAGTAGATGGGTACATGAATTGACACGTTATCAGTCATTGTGCCAACCAGTACGCTTCGTCTTTTCTCAAAAACAACAACAACAAAAACCAAGTCAAAATCAAAACACCAATTTGAACAGACAAATCTCAAACCAACGAATACGGGTGCATTCGACATTTAATAACTTGTCATCAAAGGTCTCAGAGTGGGTTTGGACGTCGAGACCTCAGCCGGAGCATCCGAGCGTCCGGGGGAATCTTCATTCGTGCCTAGCATGGAATGCATGGATCGTCAGTTGAATGGACATGCTGTTGGGACTTTGGTTGTGTGGAGTTCAGTTTAGTACTTTTGTTTAATTCGGGCAGCTCTAAATGTCAGCTCAGGCTGTGTCGGGTGTTCGGCGGTCGGATGTTCGGCGCAGGTCAATTCAGGAACTCCCGCACCACTGAGCCCCGCAACCGCCAATGGCACGCTGCCGGGTAGACATGGTTTGAATGTGCCGGGCCGTAGGATCGCACTAGTGCATTTCAGCCCTGAAGGATCATGTCGTAAAAGCAACACGACGTACGTGTCTTGTTCGCTTCTGCCTGCTGAAGTACACCGCAGACTTGTTTGTGCACAACGTGCCGATCACTGCCGGAACAGCTAAACGAGGTGCCTTTAAAGGACCCGCACTTTGTACGAGAGTCAGCGTGGCAATTGATGCGAGCTCTTGAGCATGCATCATTGAAGCCACAGGAGGAGCTCGGGTGTCGAAACATGGGAGGCAGACTAATGAGTTGATGATTTGAAAGCGCGAAAGGGTGCAGCTCAAACCTAATATAACAACTCAGGTTCGAGTCCGTAGATCTCGACGGATGAGAGTAGCGTTGCTTGAGGTAGAAATTTCCATGTCACCCAATATGTGCGGCGACGCTCGGCCTTGAATGGGAAGCGCAAGTATGCGGTGAACGAATTGTGTACTTCGTACTCTGCCGGGCTTTTGGTTCCAGGGGTCTCAGTGAACGATGACAACATGTGAGTGGGATTGAGTTTACTGCGGTGTCTGAATCTTTATTGGCTTACGGACATCCAGGCATCCTGAGTCCCACTAAGTTGTCCAAGGGGACTTTGTGCTAAGTGGTTGATCGCTTCCACTTACATCTACATAGCCCACATGTTGCGGGGATTGTATCGGCCGCTATTGGGTTCTGCTTGAGGGACTGACGGTAATTCCTGGCAGTCATCGTAGCATCGTGCAATTCCTTCAAGCCCGGTATCTTACTCAAAGTCCAGAGTCTAGAATTGCCCCTGCCGCAAAAGTCCCACGTACACAGTACTGGCTGGGCGGGCCTAGCCTGCCATCTGTGTTTGAGACCAGGCTTCTCCAATGAAGCTTGCGGAGGCTGTCGATTATACACTAGCATTTTGAAGTATAAATAAGCTGCGATGTTCCCGCAAAGGAGACCGATCATCTCCATAAGCCACACAATACACACACATTACTCCTCAACTTCATTGTCAAGTAAATCGCAGCCATGCAGCTCCTCCAAGTTGTTTCCGTTCTTGCTTCTTTTGTCGCCGTCAGCTCTGCCACGGCGACTATCGGAAGCTCTTGCAGTGGCGCAGCCTATGACTGCACCAACGACTTCAATCAGATCGCGGTCTGCAACGGCAACCGATGGGTTCTCTCCGCCCAGTGTGGAGCCGGATGCTGCGTTTGGCCCGGCGGCGACCCTGCTCCTTGGTGCAGATGTTAAATGACGTTTAAAACGACAACGTACGTGGATTCCAAGTCTTCCGTTGTATCGAGTTTGAGTTTGACACCTTCAGCAGTCTTCAGTACCGACGGCAATAGTAAGGTACGGTTGTGAACGCCCATCGCCTGACGGGAGCGGACGGTTATTGTCCACTTTCAATGACGGGACGAAGCATACTTTTCATGGCAAATTGTGCCATGTTGGAAATCACAATAGCTACCTAGGATGACTCTATCAAATACAACAAAGTGCTTCTACTCCCCATAACCTCTTGTGACACAGACCATATAGCCGACAGAAGGTTGAGGTTCCTGTGATCAGTGTGCAGCGGAGGTGGGGCAGCTTCTACAGAATGAACATGTGATGGGCTCATGAATTTGGAGGGCGATGCCGTCTACACTGCGGCAAGAGTATCATGGAACATGCTTGGGTTATTGCAGAAGTCTGACGTTTTATTGCGGCTATATCTCAGAGATTGTGAATCCGAGTTCTTTGTACGCAACGCAATGTTAAATCAGGGTGGGTGATCCATGACTCTTGACTTCTCGACCAACTGTTATAGTCAGTGCCTTTTTCGGAAGGCAAGAGGTCTAGATGGTAGTTGCGTGCGAGGTGCGCCACAATCATTCTGATCATCAAGTCAGCGGCGTACCGTCCCAAACACTGCCTTGGGCCAAAGCCGAACCTCCAGAACAAGTATCGTCTTGCCCGAGTGTCCTTGTATGTGTTGTTAAAAAACCGATCCGGGCGAAAGTGCTCATTGTCAGGTGCCCACGCCTCGTTGCGCACGTTGAGGGCGTACGTATCCACAACAAAGCTGGTGCCAGCAGGTATCACGTATGCTTTCCCGGGCGCAATGTCAATTCGACGCGAAGTTGGTGCTGCTTGCGGAACGGTGAATGCAGCTAAAGGTCGCAGGCGACTTGACTCGAGGGTGCAGCAGGCTAGAAACGTAGAACGCCCCTCGCTGAGGTAGCGGGCAAATGCTTTAGCATCCTTCTCATGGCTGCACGCGGCGTCGATTTCGGTCCTCAAGCGCTCCTGGTCATGTTGATGGGCCGCCAAGAAGACGGGCACCCACGATAATCCACCGATGGTTACGTCCAAGTTGGCGAAAAGGGACTCGTCCAATGTCTGCAGTAGTTGGTCCTCATTTATTTTGCCCGTGGCTACAGCGTCGTACATGGCGATAATCGGCGCTGGCGGACCCTTTTCCTGAAGCGCATATGCCAAAGCCACCTGGTTGAACTCTTTCCACGACGACTTGAACCTCGCGAGATCGGCATTCGCGGCGGTAGGAAAGAAGCGAGCCCAAGAGAATCTGTATAAGCCTCCTCGTATGACATGATCGTTGAATATGTGAGTGCGAAGGGGCACCAGGTCTTCCAGCAACTTGATAACTTCAGGCGGGAGCCGACCATAAAACTGGAAGTAACTTCATGTCAGAACTTGCTCTTTGTTTCTGCGGATATCGCATTGAAGAAGTCTCCACTTAATGGGAGATGTACGTTAGACCCGGAGATCCAGCCGGAAGTCGATGGCAGGTACATGTAATAATGGCAAACGGGAAACATCATACCATTTCAGCAATGATCCGGAAAGGCAGCATCGCCAGATCGTTGACAGGGTGCAATAATCCATTCGCCAAATTGCTCTCGCCTTGAGCATGTAAGTCTGCAAAGTGCTGATGCACAAGGCGCTGGAAGTTTTCAACTTGCGAGGCCACATGGTTGCGCTGGAAAGGAGCTTCCATTGCGCCGCGCACGGCTCGCCAGTCTGGTCCGCTGATCAGTCCAAGACACTGACCCAAAAGTTGGTTCATGTAGAAACCAGAGTTGTTTGCCGGCGCCTTAGAATGCTTGTCCGAATCTTTGAACACCTCCTGGAGCTGATGAGGTCTTGTCAACACACTGGCGGACTTAAATGTAAGTAATGCCCCAAAAAGAGGAAAGCAGACGCACATTTCCGGCTGCATCCCAGACCAGATGCGGTACACGCCCCCATACTGCTCCCTCCAATCTTTGGAATTCTCAATACCGTGTAGAAATTTCGCAGTATCTCCTTGTCCGTTTGGCCACACGTAGGGACAGGAAGGGATTGAAGTGCGTTTGCCAGCGATATTCAACACGGGAAACCTCAACTCTAGAAATTGCTATTTCGTGTTAATTAGATTGCCACTCCAAGTCGAAGGCTACTTACATTGATTATCTTGGAAAGTAGAGTTCGTGACCATTGCGTAGATCTTCTGCGGAAAAGAACATCCAAAATCCCCGCGATAAGTGCTAGGGTGCATATGATTGCAACATTCTGTACTGAAAGGCTCATAATCATGATTGACGCAATTGTAGTCAATGGACATATCTTGTTTGACTCCACCCACAATTTTTCCCACAGAACTCCCGAGCTATGCCTTCAAAAACAGAACGTGACATTTCTAGGTGAGTCCGGCTCAATCTCACGACCAGGCTTCCTATTCGGGCAAGTCAAAATACTGACGGATTCCCCATGGCCGCTGAAAGTCCGGAATTCCCCATACTTGCCGCATTGAAGAGAATTTGTGTGAGTGCCGTTTCTTTTTAGACGAATTAAGATTTTCGCATGCGGATAAGGTTCTGTTCGAGATCGTCTGAACAACCATCGTGGGACAACCACCGCTTCAAACATGACGCACTCTGGATGCCGAAATCAAATTGCATCCCACACAGTTGTCGGTGCCTGTTGAAGTTCCAGGTAGACATGGGGAACTTACACAAACATTATGACTTATGCTGGAAATTCAAATGTGATAACTGTAGACTGTTGCTGCGGAACGAGATTTCAAAGTCTCGCAGACATAGTTCGTTCATGGCCTGAGTTCAATCGCACTAACCCAGGCGTTTCTCAGGGTGTATATGCTCTGCACCTTCCAACCAGAAGTTTCAGCCAGTTGCCTCCATTCTTTCTCAGTCCGCTCACGTCCTTTAGCAGTCATCAGCATCTGTACGTCCCCATACTGCGCCAACCTCCCCATTGCCCCATCTTGCAACACCGCATCTAGCACCACTAATCTAGACTTTTCCTGAACTACTATGGCATCGCGTATGTTTTGAAGAATTCTCTTGACGTCTGGATCGAGCCAGTTATGTAGACACCACTTCATGACGTAGACCTCATAACGGGGAATCGGACCGGCGAGAAAGTCTCCTGCAACAAGATCTTCTGCTGATACACGATCGCCGACATCGGAGAATTGGCCATCATCAGAGTGGAAAAATGGTCGAGTGTGATCTATGACCGCAGGTAGGTCCAAGATTCCGCCTCTCACTAAGGTCATGGTCAGATGGAACTCACTTCCGTTGAGAGGCATAGTTGGCCGGGACTAGCTCCCAACGTGCGAAAGGAAAACATGATGATCACTCACTAGTCGGATATTCTCGTAGTAAAGAAGCAAGAAGTGCGCCACCGCCGCCGCCGATGTCCAGTATCACTCGGTCGGCCACGTCATGCCAGGGGTAGTCGGCGAGAATCCCAGCTGCCTGTGCAATTTGACTTGCGTTGAAGGCTCGGTGGACCCGCGGTAACCAACCACGCTTTTGAAAATAGGTAAAAATATCGTCATCAGTGTCGTAGTTGATTTGAGCTGCGGTGCGGGTGGAATCAGTGCGTAGTGAGTCTGGAATGCCGCGTGCCATGTCATAGAATTCAGTAGCATACAACTCCACCCAGGTATGCCACTGAGTCCAGTGATCGGACTTCAGGAGATTGGACCGCGAATTGTTGGTATAAGTATCACTTGCGGCATCGTAGACGAACAGGCCGTTGTTGTATAGCAATCTCATCACAGGTCGCAACCGGTCCTCACGAGCCCCAGCGCTCTCCGCTAGCTGAGAAACTGTCAAACCGGGGCGCTGGCCAAGAATGTCTGGAATCTTGAATGAGACTGCAGCGACGAGGGATTTACTACTCAGGTAATAACCTAAGGCAAGACAGATCAGTAACGACTTTGTAAATGACAAAGATAGGAACAAACCCATGAAGTGATCTGCAAGAACCAGTTGCGATGGTTGCAGCATCTGTTTGGCGTCATCTAGGATATCTACCACTTGTGCCGCTATTATTCCAATCTCCCTATGCGGCAGAGCCTCCGGATCGTGGAGTGTGGCATTGAGCTCTACCTGCGTCGCTGGCTCTTTCAATGTGCTGATTAGATCTGACAGAGCTTCTTTCAGAGACGTAAGCTTTTCCACCGTATTGGTTCGATCGCTGGTGCCGTTTGGCATATTGGAGTCGGATGGTGCCATGCTGAGCAAAATTTGTTGGTGGAGACGACTGCAAGAATCCAGTCGTGCACGTTTAAGGCGGAGAATCAGCAATATTAAGAACGAGAGTTCGTGGTGTGAACATTATCAACTGTCGAATTACGTCGAATTGCACTTTGTTGTATGATCCTGCGCACGTTTGAAGTCATCAGATGAACTCAAATGCTCAATCAAGGTTCGCCACGCTGTCACCTGTGCGCCATCACGCAATGCGGTCTCAGTCAGACAGCAGATGATTACTGCGATATGAAGCTCAAGACGTCTTTGTCAAGCCAACATAACGGCCGGCGCTAAAAGGTTTCACAACGTCCGTCTACCCGAAAGTACATTGTGCGGATGTCCATGCCGAAAGGTACAGATGACAACTGTGCACCTCTGCATTACGCTATTTCCCGTACTTTTCATGTCTCAACTACTGCGTAAATGGGATGACGAAAACGATCTAGATTTCACAGCAAGGCAGGGGCACCTCCATGGAGCTATACATATGGGTAGCAAAATGAACCTGAAGTTCGGAATTTGGTAGAAGCAAGCCCGAACACGGCAGATTGAGGGCATCGTTATCCATAACATAGCTCCAACTCATAAAACCGACAAAATGCCCTTGAAAATACTCATTTCAGGGGCCGGGGTGGCCGGCCCATCTCTCTCGCTCTTTCTGCTTCGCGCAAACCCACTACATCATGTTACGATTATCGAACGATCGCCAACTTTACGCAAGGGAGGACAACAAATAGATTTGCGTGGGCAGGGTATTCCGGTTATGCAGAAGCTGGGACTTTTGAATGCCATCAAGGCTCGCGCCGTTGCCGAGGACGGCATCGCCTTTGTTGACGCCCGCTCTGGCAAGCAGTGGGCTGTGTTTGGAAAGAACGACTCAGGCAAGGGCCGACAGGCCTTTACCAGCGAGTATGAAATCATGCGAGGTGATCTTGTGGACGTGATATACCAAGCTACTCTTCAGCAAGCACGCATTGCAAGGGCTCAAGGAGGTCTGACATACAAATTCGGCACGTATGCGACAGATATACAACAGTTCGAAGACGGCGTGAGCGTGACACTCTCTGACGGGAAGGCGGAGAGATTTGACTTGGTAGTCGGAGCGGACGGCCAGTCTTCCAAGACTCGACGACTTGCCTTTGGCCAGGATTTAAGCAGCGAGGTCTTCGAATTCTCCGGGGTGAACTTTGCGTTTTTCAGCATGCCCGGGGACCGGAACGACACTCCCACAGCACAGGCCTGCTTGGTACCGAACCGGCGATTTATGTCCATACGTACAGGAGGGAGGCCTTCCGCTCAAGGATACCTTGGAATTATGGGAAATGCTACATCCTGGCGAGGCTTAACCACTGGCACCATCGATATGCAAAAGCAGCTCTGGGCAGAAACATTCAAAAATACAGGATGGCAATCGGAACGCCTGATTAGAGGACTCTTGAACACTGATGACTTTTATGCTCAACGACTAGGACAAATCAAGATGAAAAGTTGGTCTCAGGGCAGAGTCACCTTGCTTGGAGACGCTGCATACTGTCCAAGTCCGATGAGTGGCATGGGTACAGCATGTGGTATTGTTGGCGCCTACGTCCTAGCCGGTGAGATCACCAGACACGAACATGGGAACAATCTCAGTGCCGCCCTACAATCTTATGAGAAGATTTTGCGACCCTTTATCAGCGAGGCCCAGAAGTTACCATTGAGCGGGCCTGGGATGATTTACTTGGAAAGTCCATGGAGCGTGTGGACGGTCAATCGACTGCTTGGAGCTCTATCTTTCCTCAGGATAGATGAGATTATGAATAGACTGATGCCGGAGGATAAAGGCGGATGGAAAGTACCCGACTATCCAGAACTGAACCTGGGAGAGTAGCTACAACCAGACGAACCGAGAGGAAATTTCTCTCAAGTCGTCACGGACGAGTTCGTGCCATGAAGCCTCAATTGAGAACAAATTTGACAGCCTACAGCAATGACTTTATATGTACAATAGTTGATATTAACTTAGGTTTGGTTGCCTGGGGCCCACATGTGTCAGGATGTGATGCGTCTCTGCCCGTAGACTACAGTAAAACGTAGTCGAGCCCCGACCTCCTCGACTTCCTGCTGCAGTTGGGAAGGCAATGTAATCTCATCAAACTTGATATGAGTGTTAGGTAAAGCCACTGTTTTCGTTAGATGAATTCGACATGGTGTTGCGACGTAGGAAAATGGTATTCATACCCCTGGCTTGGGCCAAAACTGGTCCTACGACTTGCGATAGACTCCTAGTACTCTTCGCCTTGAGGTCCTCACCTCCTTGATTCTTCGCCCCGTAAAAGACGTCTACCGAATGCTGCTTTATATTCTCAAGGTCGATGTTTTCCATGGCAGTCTTGAGGTGGACCGAAAGATTTGGGCCGAGGCCGCCTGCTTCCGAATTCTGCTGGTGATAATACAACAATCGCCGTAAAGCCGGCCCATTCTCAGGAGTACAGTCATTGTCAAGCTCCACAAGTTGCAACCAACCCCCAGGACGGAGCAAGCCTCCTAATTCGGCAACGACAGAGGTAATGGTTGTCGCTGGAGGCGTCACTGCCGCCATGACTAGGCGCTGATGTACAATATCGAAGGTCCCGTGCCACTTAGTTGGGAAAGATTCAAGGATGGACTGATTAAAAAACTCAACGTGTGGGGGTGGTGACTTGGGATAAAGACTGGGATTGATGTCGGTCCCGACATAATGGTAGGTGCCAGCGTCGGCTCCATTTGCGTCCAAGTACTGTCGCAGGTCAAATAACCAGCGACCATCGCCGGCGCCGGAATCTAAGATTCGCAAGTATCGCCGAGAGAAGTCGACGGGAGCAAGAATGGCTCGGTCACCCATGGCGTGCAAGAGCACATCGTGCTGATCATGCAGACGAGCGGATTCCGACTTGTTGTCATCACAGTCTTTGGTGTATTTGATGTAGCCTTGCATCTTGTAATATCGAGTATATGCGCCTGCTTCGGATAATTGTTGACCTTACCGGAGTCCTGACGGCGAGACGGCTGACCTTTACCAGTTTCCACGACCACACTAGCGCTCCAAGGATGGCAACCCTCAGGGGCGACCCGCTGGGGAAGTCCACTCAACTCGGCAGTCAATTCCGAAGGCGGCGAAAAGTATAGACCCGTTTCGTTGTGTTGTTTGAGAGGTTCAGCTGAATCCGCCGCCGTGTCAACGACATGAAACGTTTCTGTCAAATTGTTGTCAAAGATAGGACGATGTGCAGACTTCTAGACGTCAAGATGTTAATGTGGGAATTTGGCATCTTTTGGACGGGATCAAGCACGCGAGCCCACCCATACAGGCGGAATCATGAATCGAGCGATCGCGATTACGGCGAAAGCCAGTTGATAAACCTTATGGCTTATCCACCTAACGTGGCTACCGGTTTAGGCAGTCGAAGAGTCTTCCGGTGGCACCATCGGACTGCCGGTCATCGTCCCTTCATCCCTTTCTACATTCAGTAAAAAAGCACTGTTTCGTGGCAATTATGGCGGCGTCCGGAAGTGAACGACTCAAATCGGGTAGGATTACTGCGAGAGTGTCAGAAAAGCCATTCGAAAACATGCTTTTGGTTTTCGAAGGCTCGATTGCTGATATCGCGAGGTTGCAATACGACTCTGAAGGAAGTTCTTCTTACCAGAAACTTTTAGAATGGATTATACAACAGGCCTACAACTACTAGCAACGGTGTTGCGAGTGGGTGTGGAATCGATCCTCCAGGACCAGAGTTTCACTACCAATGGCGGAGACTCCATGGCTGCTCTTCGATTTTGTATGGAGTGCAAGCGGAATGATATATTTCTTCCCGTTGATCGTGTTCTGTCGAGCGGCTCTGTTACGGAATTGCTGCGGCAATGTCGACCAGTATCTGTCTACAACAACGGCAAGCACCCGCAAAGTCGGACCGGCCACGATGCAAGCATTCGCGACAACGAGCCCACGAGACCAAGAGAACACTTTCGGGAGGTCGGCAGTAGAATTCGACTTGACGAAAAAGCTGCGTTATGGCGCGAAAACAGAAACGAGTCCAGTTTACGCAACGCAATCGGCGAGTCCTTGGAATCCAACGCCGGCGGGCTACGTCCTATCCTGACTTTCACAGACGAGTTCTGCACCGGCAACCATACGGTATGCGACATGTCAGATATTCAAATATCTCTTGTTCATGGGAGTCTGGAATCACCCGGAGCGAACATAATCTACTACAGCGAGATCCACAATCCGAGCCATATTTTCCGTCTCAGAGAAGCCTGGATGAAAGTTTGCAGAGCAGAACCTATTTTCCAAACAGCGTACCGTATCCCAGACGATGGACAGGAGATTCGTCCTCGACTTTGCTGGCGAGAGTTCAAAACAAAGAGCCGAACAGCCTACAGGAACGCGTTGCTTCAAGCAACTGGGCCAGGAATGCCTTGGCCCGACAACAATGGAGTCGATTTCGGCCTGCGATTTACCGTTCTACACTACCGTACGAGACGACCAGCTGATAGTAAAGCCGCTGTGATCTGGGCGATTCATCACGCTTTGATTGATGGCTGGTCTGCAGGCCTCTTGGTCCAGAAAGTGCACCGAATGGCGTCTGGGAAACCTGTAACCGCGCACCCTGGGCCAGCCTACGTAGATCTCTGCCGATTTCAACAAGAATTGAGATTGAGTCGAAAGGCCGAGGGAGACCTATTTTGGGCGGAGCAAAGTATCAAGTTAGCAACAGCTTGCGATGAGCTCCTCATTGCAAAGGTACCAAACGCTCCTGCATTCACCAACAATGTTTGGGGCAAGAGGGACGAGATGCAGGTTCCTGTCGAACTTGCTCCCGCCGATCATGCTGCTGTCAAAGTTGCAGCACAGTCCTGCGGTGTCACTCCGGCCGCCTTCTTCTATGCTGCCTGGGCAGTTTGCCTCGGACTTTACGCAAGTTCGGACAGTGTTGTCATCGGCGCAGTTGTGTCGGGCCGCAACATTGGGCTTGCCGGTATTTTCGACACAATAGGCCCTATGGTGAACACATTGCCACTGCAGGTCGATCTTGACTGGCAATCTTCATCTCGAAAGCTGGTGGAGGATGTCTTTGCTCGAATCCAGCGGTTATCTTATTTTTCATGGACCACGCCGAATAACGGATTCTCTAGAGTAAGGGGAAATCTGATGGCTTTCACACCCAATCCCGAATCCTGGGTCAAGGGTGCTGGGGTTGAACAGTCCTTTTACAAACACACGACGAACTTGCCTCTCAACGCCATCGTCAAAGAAGATGGAGGTGGCATGGTCATCCAATACTCTGCTGAACGCTATACCACGAAGGCGATGGAAACACTTGCAAGCATTTTTAGGGAATCGCTCTTGTCACTTTCCCGCACCGAGACAAGTCTGGAGTCATTGCAACCTGTGCTGCAGACGTGCGGACGGAGTCTGAGCTTGATGGGCAACTGGAACTCATTCGAAACGACAATTCCATCCGTTAGAGACGATCTCGTGACGTTATTTGAGGACATTTCAACACATTACCCTGGCGCGATCGCCGTCGAGTGCGGAGATAAAACGATCACCTACCGTGAGCTAGAGAGGCTTTCTGGCTGCGTCGCTTCAAAACTTATTCAAGTGATACAACCTCAAGAGGTAGTTGCCGTGCACGCAGATGGTTCCGTCAACTGGGTTGTGTCCATTTATGGCGTACTACGAGCTGGAGGCATCTATTGCCCCTTGGACAGATCGCATCCTCAAAGATACCGTGACTCCCTTTTTGAAGCATCGACTGCACGGGTTTTCCTATCTACAGACAAGCGCTCAATGGCCAGTGTACCGGCTGCAGCTGAGATCGTAATAGACGTTGCCGCCGCCATGGAAGATGTGGAGGCGACGTTGTCGTGCGATCTTCATTTTCCAATAAGAACGGCGCCTCGACCAGCAGACAAGGCTTACCTGTGCTTCACGTCCGGCTCAACCGGCAACCCTAAAGGCGTCATATGCACACATCGAGGTCTTGTCGCTTTCCAGAGAAACTCGGAAGTCCGCTTGGGTGCATCCGTTGGGGTCAGGATTGCACAAGTCATGTCCTTGGCTTTTGACGGTGCCATACATGAACTGTTTTCAGCCCTTTCATACGGAGCTACACTCGTTCTGCGGGGGACAGACAGTCCAGCAAGTGTACACCACCTTTGTGCTGTTGATTGTGCTATTCTTACCCCATCTCTGGCATCTGTGCTGGACCCGGACGATTTCCCACAGCTAAGGACTGTGTATCTGGTCGGCGAAATGGTACCGCAGACGGTGTGCGACACATGGGCTTCCAGTAAGACCGTTTACAACATGTATGGGCCAACAGAGGCAACTTGTGGCGCCACGATCAAGCAACTACGACCGGGCCAGACAGTCACGATTGGGAAGCCGAATCCAACCACCAGGATATATATCTTGGATAAATGCAAGCGACTGGCTCCTCCAGGTGCGGTCGGTGACATTTACCTCGCCGGCGTCCAGGTCGCCATCGGATACATCGGGCAACCAGAAATCACTGCCGAGCGCTTCCTTCCTGACCCATTCATGAAGTTGGGAGAGTCCATGTACCAGACTGGAGATCGGGGCTATTGGGACGATTCCGGCGATATCGTCTTCCTGGGTCGCGCGGACCGTCAGACCAAGCTTCAAGGATTCAGACTGGATCTTGAAGACTTGGAAGCCCGTATCCTACGTGCTTGTGGTCAGCAGCATGAAGCCAGCGCCGTGGCTGTGACAACTCAAGGCGATCAACTGATTTGCATGATCCAAACAAATTCTGAAGATCTCGCAGGAATGCGAATGGCTATTCGTAACGCTCTTCCCCCATTTGCGATACCCAAGCACACCTTAGTTACCCGTCAGCTTCCGATGACCTCAAACATGAAAGTGGACTATCATACTATTGTGCAACTGGCCAATGACTCAAGCATCTGTCATCAAAGTCGGACGGAAACAAACAGAATTTCTTCAACCACTCGAACAGAGGCTGTTGTCGCTGCCATCTGGGCTCAAATTCTGGAGAACGAAGCTCTGTCCCCTCGAATCGGCCCCGACTCGAATTTCATACAGCTAGGCGGGCACTCCCTACAGCAGTTGCGACTAGCAGCCAAGTTGAAATCCGTCTTCGGAGTTCTCATCACGCTTCGAATGATAATGAATATCCCAACTCTGCGGGAGTTTGCAGCCGCAATTGATAAGATGGACAAGATGTCCCTGCCCCCTATGGCGGCCGAGGGAAGAAATGATGCCTGGCTTGGAGCCTTTGACACCCGCCCGATTGAAAGAGAATGGTGGAGAAAATATCAGCTAAGATCTGGCACTTCGGCTTTCAACGTAAGCTGGGTTGCTCAGTACTCCGCAAGTATCGACGGCCCGAAATTAGCTAAAGCATGGAACGCTGTGCTGGCACGACATCTCATCTTCCGATCTCGGTATGTGCAACATGACGGCGGCTTGCAGCGAGTCTTGTCTTTGTCTCCTCCGCGTGTGAACAAACGGCGCCGTCTCAACATCCGCAGGGAATTGAATCGGAATTTCGACCTGAGCACGTCGCCCCCTGTCCGGGTCACAATGACGCACAATGCAATAATTGCTATTTGGTCGCACATTGTGTGTGATTACACCACCCTGGGTATCGTCCTCAAAGAGGTGGCCACCGAATATCATCGTGGACCATTGGTTCCTCCTTCCCCCCCAAAATCGCCGCCAGAAGTGTGCGGCAGGCAGATATCATCTGACGAATCATGTGTTGCGTTCTGGTCGGCTTACTTGGATGGAGTGAAGAACAAGCGCCATCCTTATCTGGGAAATGACATTGAACGAGTTGATTACCGGGGTAAATCACTTGTGGGACGCGTGTCTGTCTCCCTATGGCACCGCATGCAAGCCTGCGTGCGAGAGTGCCGGGTGACCCTACAGCAGTTGCTGATTGCTGCAGTCGCTGCGGCCGTCACAATCGAGGACGAAAAGATTGATGTGACATTGGGCGCGCCTTTCCTCAATCGGCATTCCGAAGCGGACATGGAGGCTGTGGGGTTGTTCCTGGAGCCGCTGCCAGTTCGTGTACATCATGATGATACCACGACGACTCTGAGGTCTTACCTTCGTACCGTTCAAGACTCATCTCAAGGTGCTTTGGCCCACGCAGTCCCGTGGGACCAGCTGCTGGAATATTTGGGCATCGATTCCGGAAGCCAAATTCCCAATCACCCAATCTTCGACTGTGTCACTTCATTCCACGATGCTCGCTGTAATGGATCCAACAAGACGCAGCAGAGCAGATGTGGTCCTTGGGATAATGCAGTTTGGGGTGATGGTGTCGAACCACAGCTGGTATGGAGTGACGGCGCAAAGTTCAAGTTGATGGTGGAGTGCCTGGCATATGACGATGATACGCTCTTAATACGGCTTGAGTACGACACGGCTTGCTTTGAAGGCAGTCATCGTGTTTACGATGCACGAATCAAGGCTGTGAGAAGGATGATACTGACAGCTATGACGATGATCGTTTCGCCAGAAAATAGCACCGTCGGTGGCTTGCGGCAAGGACTTCGACGGTTATGGGAAATAGAGAAGAGACCTGGGGTTAAGAGTGTTCCCAGCGTGGATTTGCTACACCCTTCTGAAGGCTTGTTCATGAGACGCTTTTCGGACTTGAACAGTCGCTGAAAGATTTTTCTTTTGCTCGCTATGACTTATTTTACTGGGGGAGAGTATGATTTGATTCTATATCGTACGTTGCATATCGCCAAATCATTAAAACCTCATCGTGGTCTGGAGTTCTGATACAAATGTTGAAATTAACAGTATGACTTTTGAAGCCAAAGTTGGCGAAGAGAATTTCCAATGTTAGGAAGTGCCAAGTCCATCACCAGTGGGCAGATTGATTCATTTGCTAATAATATGCGCCATCTTTGCCTCCATTATACGTGTATATCAAACACCCGACCTGGACGCTGCCGCCTACGCCGCCATTGTTGCCTGAAATTCAAAGTCAGCTGAGTTTCCGGAGAAAGCCGCACCTGAAACACTCACAATTCAAGTAATTTGCCCTCATGAGATTGTAACATGTTGGACTCTCATCACCAAGCGGCCGCTGTATGTCTTGGCTAATTTCCCCCGTGTCGCACCCCGGCTGCCATTCAACTTTGAAATCATGTTTGATTCTCCATCGATCCGAGTGACGAAATCGAATAGCCGGATAGGGCTGAGCGCCGTGTACACTCCTTCTCAGAATAGTCCTGCCCTTCTCGGATCTGCAAAAGGCGGCGACGCCATCCTCCTGCTTTCGGGAACGAATATCAGCGTGCCCTGGGAAGTCGGCTTCGTTATGGCACCGTCTCGCTTGTTCCAGTAGCGGCGTGGCAGATCCCGGAAAGTATGTTGGCGGAGTGACAGCCGTCTGGCGAACAAAAATAGGGCGGGAGACTGATGAGGCATGGGAGGGAGATCTTATGGTGACCGTGGTCCCAAGCGATGTAAAGTTGTCGGGTTGATGCCCGCCTGCTCGAGTCTGCATTCGGGAACCCATTGTTGCATGCCCATTAGTTGAAGCCCCATTGCCTGGACTTTTTCCTGTGATTGAAACGACGAAAAAGGAGATGACTGCGTACAAACCAATCATAAGAAGCATCATTGGAAATGAGTCAAAGTCTGGCTCAGAACTTGAGCTGTTAATAAACCCACCGCAACGTCTAGGTTTAAATCTTTTCTCGATGGTATGGATATACCCGCAAGGATTAGAAAGAAAAGGAAGATCATGCATGCTTCAATGGATGGAAACTTGCTTCATGGGGGTTTGTTCGCTTGCGCCGCAAACAGCCAGCGCCATTCGTCTCATGGGTTATACGAGTGCTAAATGCTTGGGCCCAGAGTGGTACAGCACGATACCATGAGGCACCATCTCCCAGAAGAAATTCGTGCAGCAAGCCCGGCAATCAAAGGGGTGTTGTGGACCGGTAACACGTCGTTTGGTGGTGGATACGGCCGGCAGTGAATCAATACATGCCAGACTGAATCTGAAAGACAACATTCGATCTCAAGCAAAAAGCCACGCGTACAGGTGCAAAGCTGAAATCAGTTCGCTTGATAATCATCCTCCCACGCACTGGTCTTCATAGATGAAGAACACTGGGCCACGTATGAGCCGGACTGGAGCAATCGTCACGGCTTATGCAATAAACAAGTCGTTTAGATAAATTCTGTTTTTTTGCTATTTCATTCTATCCGCAATCTGAACATCTTTGACATTGTGGATTCCCACTCTAGCCGCGGCCCAAGTCCCAACCTGCCTGACGGACCACCGCCCCAACAGTGTGCCTCGGGGTTTACCTACAGATGGGCCACCTGATGTTATCTAGTAATCGGGAAATGTATCAGTTTGAATGGGCGACAGTAAGGTTATGAAGACAATCTACGCCGGCACCTATCACAATACGGGCTACGTCGACGAATTGTAGATACAGTTCAATTATGTCAGGGCGCTCGGTTTCAGTGCTGCATCCGTAATTACCAGCATTTCTCTGACCCCTTCCAACTCTCGATAGATAACTAGACCAACCGCAGCCCGTTAGTAAGCAGCGCCAGGTTGTCAACTAACGTTTAGGACGGAATACCCCGAAGGCAGACCAGGCGTAATAACTAGGGGCTGGTCACACGACTGTCCCTTTTCAGTACGTCTTCTGGATATTTGCCTCCAGGGTAGCGTGGCCCTTTGCTCTGCCGGTTCCTCAACCTCTTCACGTTTTCGTTATCTTCGGGGTAATGTCCAGGCTCTCTTCGAGAACACGCAATAGTTGATAACCAAAACCCATCGTAATACTTTGCGAGAGTAATTTGACCTAACATGAAGTGGTACTCGACCAACTGGTTTTAGTTGCCAGGTTAAAATTAATCAAGTGAGTGACTGGATCAGCTTTTCTAAGCAGGCATATAAGCTGGCTTAGTGGAATTGAAATGCGCCAGATAGACCTTTTTGACAGGTCCTTATTGTATCATTACTCTTCTGTCGTTCTCATTTCCTCTCTGAGTACCGGCAGCGAACAGAAACTCCGGTCACCGTGATAGCGCCCTGAATCGAGTTCATACCAAGTCTCGCCTTCTCCCCTATCTCCGTCTGGTAGAAGACTCGTTGCCCGTCAGCACTGCCCCAACCTATCATAGCTGCAAGAACCGCACCCGTATTACCGCTTTGACCTCTTATAGGGAAGTCGTTCTCCACGCTCCATCCCCAGCTGACGGCAGTAACTTCAACACACGTTTGGAAGTTGTCTGCTAAAATTTGTCTGACACTTATAGTCGACTCTGCCCTCACCTCTGCAGAGACGTCTCCGGGGAAGTGCACGAGAACGAGCTCGGTCACAGGGCATTGAAGCGCGACTGAAGACGAAGGCGTGAAAGACAAGTGCTTAACGAACTCCCCATGGGTAAGCAAAGCAGGCAAGTCCTTCACAATTTCGGCGCCGTGGCTAGGATTGGCCCAATATTATCAGTCTCAAACATTGTTCACCGCTTCCTGTAGTGCAACTTACAGCTTCGCAAACACTTCATGGTGTTCAACCGAGTCAAAGTCGAAGAATCCCCACAACAGCAATGGATTCTCAATCTCCGTGCCCCAGAATGCTCGATAAGGCCCTCCCTCTGCAACCGTCGCAGCCCTGTACGCTCCTGAGAGAAACGAACCCTCTGGTGTAGAGTCATCCATGGGGCTCAAACCGGGCTTGACACCCATGCACCCTACTTCAGTTACTGTCATCGTGGTAGTCTTCGGGAGGTTGCGGTTTTCTGCTCATTTAATGGAGTATCTGGCATGCGGGAAAGCTTTTCTATAGTCGAAATGGTGTCTTCTTTTAGTCTTTATAACAATTTCATTAGGCAGCAGTCAAACACATTGGGATCTGATCGCCAGATGCTGATGCCTAAAATGCGTACCCGACGTTGTTGACGTTGACGCTGACGCTGACGTCTCGTAATATGCAGTGGTCAGATGACAGGCAACGACTTTCAGACGCATCTGGACCTAAAGCTGCCGTATTGAACAACCAACCTAGAAGGCAACAAACGCGGAGTGTGTGTCCAATTGCCAATTCTATTTAGCTTGTGATCACGGCCACCGTTTCCTAGACCCAACCTAATTTGAGGCGAAGTCCTGCAACTGCGTTGAGTGCTAAAGCCATTTGGTGTGGAAGGAATCCCGGCTAGAGTTGTAAGAAAATTAGTGAACCTGGCCTCGTTGGGCCATTTGCAGCATAGCCACGACGTTTGCCATGCACATGAGCACCCGAATACATGATGAATGAAACAAACCCGGGGAATTGTGTATGGAACCGGCATCTTACCACTGAATACGGAATACTGAAGGTCCTCGGAAAATGAACTGGTTCGTCCTTACTTGCCCGGCTGAGGTGGTCGTATCGGCCATACCTGCTTTGCTTGTGCCCAGATTTGGCCAACAATTGAATAAATCTTCTACCCGCAACTAAGAATCTTCGTCGTGTAGTGACTCCGTCTTGATCTTTAGATTCTCGTTTGCTTTCCGTGTTGAGTAGTTTTGCATGCCGAGCCCGCGTAGCAGGGGACCCGTAACATTAATTAGCGGGTTTGTAATTATTAGGACACATGCTAGTAGGGGACGGTCCCGTTTGGCCTGTGTGCATAAATTGACGTCAACCCAGGTGGTAGAGAAATGAGGATATTGTCCAAGGCGTGCATTGTGATTCGGGGCCGCCCCTTCATCTGGCTACGACCAAGGCCGGATACCATATGTCCCTGGCGTGTCAACCGGGCGATTATTCACTTCACCTCGCGTCAGAACGACAGGCGTTGCCCCAAGTCTCAGCTGCATGGGAAAGGGGGGTCAACTGTTTTGTGCAAGTGTGCCGTACGAATACAGTCATTTGCTGAATCCAGAATACTCGATGCCGGCCGAAATTGCGAACACACGCTTGGCGCTTATGAATTTGCTTAAGCGAGAGATCAGAGACAAATGAGCAGCAGGACAGAAAGTAGAAAATGCAGGGATCCATTGCTTTTTTGCAGCTTATGCGCAAAGCAGTGCCCGGTCTCGTGTCCAGGCTCGCCGACCGGAGATCTTCCATCTCGTACGTCCTGTTCCGCTCTAAAGATTCGTTCCGGCGTAAAGTCGACCGTTGGGATGCATAAATTTCATCCATCATTGAACTTGCAACGCTGAGCCCATGGCGGTGTACCCCTAAAGCTGACTTCCTCGTGAACATGCATGCATGGCCAGTGCAACCCGCAAGCGAGCACCACTTCTCCTCTCGATGCACAAACAAATGAGATAAGATAAGCCGAGACTTCAGGTCGTAGAACCATACATGAGACGAAGGAGCTGCAGCCTGCAGTGATTCCGCAGTTTTACCAAGCACTCACCCGAAAAAACGTGGAGGTCGATGCAACTGAAGCCCAATCAGGGGTGCCACGGTTTTCGACCGGTGAGCCACCAGGCTACGTGCAACCGCAACAGCTCAGTCAGTCAAGTCTCACAGTCATTGAGTGAGCGCATAATCACCCAAGATTCATTCCCTTCCGATTTCTGGTGGCTGATATCCATTCACGTCTAGCAGGGAGGCAGACTTCCAGAATCCCTCGAACAATATCCTGCTCTTCAGGTTGTTCAAAGAATCGTTTTGGTCACACCAACAAACTCGCTCGACGAAAGCAACCTTGGCAGTGTCCGTTTTTGCTCAGAGCCAGCACCCCGGCCCATTACCCCTCACCTACTCCGTCATTTTACCCAGTTCGCGATCCCCACGGACAAGTGGAGATACGCCGTTAATGGAGCACGGGGGAAATTCTCGACATCTGCCGCTCCCTTTGTCTTGGTCAGAAGATTCACACTGCGTACGCAATTTTGATGAAAAAATCTTGCCTCCGCTTGTCGTGCCGGCCAAGATCTATCCGTCCACCCGGAGTACGTCACGAACAAATTTCCACGACCACGACGAAGGCAGCTATGCGAAGACGACAAACCCGACTGGCACCTCCCCGCTACGCAGGGTCATCATGGAGGCCCAGATCGTTGGGCAGAGTCCAACGTCTCGTCGACCATTTTTCGATCCTGTCAGAGATGCCTTGTTCGTGAATGAAACAAAGGGAGCAGAGAATTATCAGCAAACACAAACAAACGACGAGGAGGGTTGGGGGCCAGATTCAAGCAGAGGTTCGCCAAACAGCGAGTACCAGCACCAAGCTCCCAGCAAGAAGAAGAAGAAGTCGACGAGCGAGTCTGGTCAGCAGGTCTTTCAGTTTCTGTCCATTTCTCACCCGAAAGAAGCGAGACTCTTCCGCACAAAGATCAGGTCTCACGCTGCACAAAATCCTAATGCGCGTGAGAAACGGGTCGCCGGCTTGAAACCAAATCTGCCGAAGCGTCTCGCTCCTGATTTCAAAGCCGAAGGAAGCCTCTCCAACTCTGCCGGGTGCGACGAAGACACATTGAAATCCAAGGAAACTACCTGGAGAATACTGCGTCCTCAAATGGTCGCATCGATTCAAAGCTCCCCTCACGAGAAACTGAACGAAAATCAACACGAAAAACATACTTCAAAAATAGGCGTGCTTCGCGACTGTTTTCAACAATCAGCTCCGCGCCCAGTCGATCTACCATTCAACGAGAACCTCTTACCGGACGGAAACCTATCATCAAATTTGCCGCGGCAATTCCCGCTGGGAAGGTTCAATGTGTCGTTGAATCGGGACCATGAGAGTTGTGCTGCGCAAGCCCCAACGCGTCAAATTGACGCTGCGAGCCCGAAAAGATTGAACAGTTCGCAGGAGAGCAACCTTCCTAAGACTTGGCAAGCTGCGGAAGTGAGATTTCGGGGGTATGACAAGTATGAGCCAGTCTGCGAAATCACCGAAGAGGGCCAGGAGGAACGTACGGCTGAAAGGTTGAGGGGAGGTGCGTGATCCATGGAACGGTTGGAAGCCGTCATAGGCTCTTCCACATTGTCCTTGAGTCTCCATTAGCTCCAAATCGCGGTTGGAGGCCGCGCAAAGTGGCTCAGGCTAGGATGCAGCGCAATTATGCCCTCGAGTCGAAAGGACGCATGCTCGTGTCAGGAAGCAAACTGAAGCATGGAAAATACAGCATCTTCTCTCCCGTTTCCCGTTCTCCTTTTGTGTCCATGGAAGGACGTTACGCGTCATGTTCAACTGGAAGGTGTAGATAACCTGAAATACCATGTCCTAAATGGCACATCTGATGATGTACTGACAATAGACAATTAAATAACACGGTGTTCGTTGTCTTTTGACTATGACATTTTATTGCGGCAACAGGTGATTATTTTACACAAGATTTCGTCTTGATACAGAACCAATAACCCGTTAGTCAAGCGTACAGTGAATGTTTTAGATCTCACATTCTGTCCAACGCTTTTTAATTATCCTCTAAACCGTCTCATAGCACTTGAAACGAGGTGATGGCGAGAGTACATTATTTCGAAGCCGGTCTTCTTCTCTCTTCTTATTTGACCAGCAGTACTACATCTAGTTACAGCTTCGCTAGACTTCGTTTGCACATGAGCGTCTATATTTGCGGTCGACTGCGTCGGTTATAACTATGAAGAGGTGCTCTTAATATCAGGGTTAGATCCTATAACTTAATAAGTAACAATGTCTAGAGAAAGGCAACATTTCAAGTTCCCATGGTTTCTAACTTGCCCAATTAACTTCATTTATGTGATTGTCTAACATGTTCACTTGCCCTTTTGACGGTATGGCTTTCGCAGGAGCACATTGGTGTTCAATTTTGCGTCACGAGCAATCCAGACCAGGCACTTTGCTTTGGAAACGGCCCTCGATGACATTTCTTGTTGTTTGCCATGCTGACTATCGCTCGTAGCAGGCCTTGAAAAGTTGAAACCTTCGAAGAGCCTGTCGTCAAACAATGCCGAGCGACCTAGCGAATGCCATTACAAGGACCCGAAAAGCTTCAGGGGCTGCTCTAGCAGATGTCAGTCATACCCCGGCATCTATCATTGACTTAATTTGTGAGTGCACCGTCCCACCCGGAACACCTTTCTTCATTATCTTCTTTCACTGATCACGCGCAACACAAGGTACGTGGGGATGTACAGCCCGGATGTCGTACGTAGTACGCACGATGAGCTAGAGCTCTTTCCGCAGGAAGAAAATGGGACCAACTTCAACTGCTCGCAAAACAAATCAGAGAATTCATTTTGATTGCTTCACTACCCATGAACCTGAAGTCAAGATGCTCCGATCACTGCGTTGACCATAGGATATTCATGATAACTTAGAAAACTTGGCCTTGGCTGGCGTTCCGGCCTCCGCGAGAACGCTAAGCCCGTGAGCTCGACACGCACTGGTAGCCTCCCAAAGGCAAGATCTGCAGTCTTACCAAACGTTTTCGTTGATAATCACCCCCGTGCAGTTTGCGAAAGTCCCCTGCATCAAGCATTGACCCTGTGCAGCAAAATTCCATAATCCCTGCAGTCGGTTGTCGTGAAAAGCGAGAAGCATTTTCCGATTTGGGATGGTCATCAATGAGACCCATTTCGCATACACCACACAGTGCCGAAACCACCCAAAGTTGCTGAGAAACGTCCCCATCGAGTAATGGCACCCTCCAGCAAGTGGACATGAAGCTTCTACACACCCGCTGGTGATGGTCTGTATATCGACATAATACCGATTTTAACGGGGCATAGGAATGACCTTCTCGAAGGTTAGACTCCTCTGGTCTCAGGTGGTTTATTCGATCCACACTCAAGACACAGGGTCGTTTCGTTGGGAAGCCTTCAATTTTGACTTCAAGTAAAGATGAGGCCATGCAGTCCTACGCACAGGGGATTGCCCCCTAACCATTAAATAAGTGAGAGAGAATCGCGTGTGATACTAGGTTGTCAGCGAGTTTTACTGCCTTGCGATGACATCATGAAGCCACCTGGGCCCCTGGAACTGTGCAACAGTACAGGGACTTCAAATAGAAATGACTGAGCTTTGATCCAAGTCGTTCTTCTTTAATTTATGGTCAATTCTGTTGCACGCAAATAACAACAGGAAATGCCCGCAAAGATTACGTGGTAGTCGGAAAATCAGGCAGGCAACTTCGGCAAAGAGCCATTTGGGAAGAAATCCGCTTACCAAACGCCTGGGAATCATTCGGTATTCCATTTCTCCTGGAAAAATTGGTTGATGCGAAGATGGACGAATTAGCCACTGGTACAGATGCAAACATCTCAAATAGGGTAATCCAGCGATGTATTGAAGGCCCCAGGAACGAAAAGGATTCCATCCCACCCTCCCAAGGGTTGGAGAAAGCTTCACCCCTGCGCCCATTTATGGAGCCACAGGACATTTCCTCCGACATTCCGGTGGCCGAACGATGCTAAAAAGGCATATCGTTGGACTGGGCCAAGAAGCAAGTGAAATTTGGACATGTCGGAAGCGGAGAGGCCTGGGCTGCAAAAAAGACAGGTTTCGATTTTACCAGCGCATCCTGAAGGAAGACCGAAAGCAGACACGGAGGACGTCGCAAGCGACAAGTATGGAAGGAAAGAAGAACATTAAGGACGGGACCTTCTGTAGGAGTGAGGATGCGAAAGATTGAAGCTCATCACAGATCACCTTGGAAGAAATGACTAGTAATTAACTTCAAAATGCTGCTTTCTTTGAATATCCGAGGCCTGTGAGTACTAGTAGGGAATCAACATTGCTAGCAGAAGGACGGTGGTCTTTCGGTCAATGAACAATCACTTCCTGAGCCGCCAAAGAGTATCATAGCGGCAGGATTCCAGCAACGGCGTTGAAGGGACACGAAAGGCATCGAGCAGACACCTGATACAACTAAAATTACAGACATGTGAAGGTGGAATGAAATGACGAAGTCTGATCTTGATATGGTGCTGTGCAATTGGCCAAGCCAACATCGAGCCCACGTTGTCGTCTACAGCATGCTGGCATAGCTGTGTCTTTATGAGATGAGACATGATTGCCTCAGACGGTACAGAGACGCCAATAGGGGAAACATTCTCCGTTGCAAGACACTATTGGTGGGTAGACTCCTGCTGAAACAGAAATACATCAGCCGCAGCTAGCCCATACCTTCCATCACCCACAATGAAAGGGTGCGAAGGCGCGACACTGAAACCAGTGTTGGATATATCGAAGAGGTATGACTTTAATAAACCTTCTCTCGTAACAGAATATCAGGCAAGCGCTCGCTAGATAAGACGACATCGGTCAAAACGAGCCGCTGAACTGCCCATGACCCGCCAGTAGGATGAAGGATCATTGCCAGTACGCAAAAGAATGTCGCGAAACAGAGGGCGAAAGGGTACTTGCGAATAAAATCAATAACTTTTCCTTGATATCTGTGGCCGGGAAAGCCTGCAACCTCTAAACTAGCCGAGAAACGAAAAAGAAAAACATCCTGATTGGCAAGAAACAATTGCCCGCATGTAAATTCGTTAGGTGTAATTACCCTGTCAACCTTTCCCCAGCCATCCTTGGAACAATCAATCCAAATCCGTGCTGGATGCCCAAGATGGTTTGAAACACCATTGACAGAAAGAAAATGCAAAAGCAACCCTCGAGGCCAAATCGCTCAAAAATGCCTCGCATGCCGACGCTGGAATGAGCAAAGTATAGATAGTGGCAAAAAGCATCCGCAAGGTATGAGATGTCGTGATTTTGGTACGCGTCGAGACACTCGCGCAAAGAGCCAGCGATCTCGAGGAGAAAATAAAGCCAGGTGTTCGGGTGGATACGTTGCTCAGTGAAGCGGGTCGGCATCGGCAGCGACGATGTATCCCACTTGGAAGCTCTTGCGGCAAATCGGGCAGCTTCGAAGGTTTGGGTCAGCAGAGATGTTTCCGAAGCATTGCTTGCAGGATCGGTGACCTGTGGAAGGGACATGTCAGAATTTGGCAGTAACGATTGCAGGATGTAAACGTACCGCAGATCAACACGCACCAGATGTGCTTGTCATCCTCGCGGCAAATAACGCAGCTTGACTCGCCAGCCTGGTAGTTGAGCTGCACGTTCTGCACCTTGCCACAGCAGGTACCACGGTTGTCCAGGCAGGATTGGCAGGCAGCCTATCCAAGTTAGTGGCTGGATGTTGCGAGCTTGGTAGCAGACCTACATGACCACACTTGGTGAAGAGGTAAGGCTTCCCAGCATTCGGCTTCCGACAAACACAGTTGATGCTGGTGAGATCCCTGGCCGGGGCGTTCTGATGCTCGGCGTCGATGAATCCAGATTTCAAAGGACTCTGCGATTCTTCCTTCTTCACGGAAGGCGTGTCTTTGGCAGCCTTCGGAGGAGATTGCGAGTAGCTCGTCTTGCTGAAAAGTCTGCCGATGTTGTACTCTGGCTTCGTGACGCGATGACGGGGACTGCGACGAGGGCTGACAGCCGGGGTGACAGAGGCATCCTTTTGTCGGCGAGACACTGATACTTTGACGTCTGTGGTTCTTGGTTAGATGCGATTCGGACGAGGGGTAGGTGGGAGCAGTACATGGCGACATGGCAGGCGATATCAGAGACCGTGTTATTTTGTCCGAGATGCCGTCGTATTGTGATGCTGTCCAGCGAACGGTCCTGACGCCGGCTTCTAGCTGAACCTTGGGAGCGAGTTGAATGAGATAGAGAGCGAAGGAATGTAGGGTGGCGGCGACAATTGCCAACGAGGGTGAGTTCACGGGCCTGGGCGAACGACGCGCGACAGTCAACGGATTGCTGAGTAGGGAAGGAGGCGGCGTAGATGCAGAACAACTGAGAAACAGTTTTTGTGGGAAGGGTTGCAGAGATTTTCGAGATTGGGCCAGGTGAGTTGGCCAAGAGGAAAGTGGAAAGAACGAAGGAGGTAGGCCTAAAAGGAGCACAAGGAAGGAGCGACTTGAAAATTTCACACCCAGCGAAATTGACTACACCAGGAGACCAAGTCAGCTTGTACTTGAGTTCTTACTTTTAGCAGGTTCAAATAACTGTCCAGGGTTATCGACTTACATTTGTTGATAATAGGTTGATGGAACGACTACGCCTTTGTGGTGATGATGTCTGGTTATCCTCACAATGGATCTCAAGTTGTCTTGCACCCCTGCGGCAAAGATATGTCAAATGCATGCTAATACACCTCTGGTCTTTGTTGTATCCTGTTAAGCAATCTGGAATCAAAAGTGAGCATGGCAACTATGGATAGCGCTTCCATCTGCAAAGATCAACTACTCTTCCAATGCCTGGATTTGTGTTGTTTGTGAGACGCTTGTCTTGCTAGGAGCAACCTTCCAAAGTTTTGAAACCTGTTGTTCTGATTACCAGGCCAATACTTCAGCAAGTGTGTGTCGAAACATCCCTCAATTCATGGCTCAAAATCGCGACATTTGGGTTGTAACTTAATGTCACTTCACATATTGGGAGTGATAAGCCTCCCTTCGTCCACAAGTTGACGATAAACCAAAGCGTCATTTTGAAACGTTCATACTGGGAATGCGCACTCTACCCGTAAAACCCCCTACATATCGCGAGCATGCACACAACGATCCGAAACCAGACCGCAGGTGACTTCACTGGTGCAGGTCGCACCGCGCATACTGGGAGGCTCCACGAGTTCAAACGCCTATCGCATGCAATCGTCATCCTTGAAAAGAAATCTCAGTCTTGTTCAAACGGCATTAGCTGACCATGTTTGGTGGTTGAGTGGCGTCGGAATAGTGATCAGCTTGAAGTTCCGACCAGCCAAGTTTCGACCGGTCCGGTGTCGGCGCTTGCCATGCTTCTCCGCCATTCGGTTTTCATCATCGCTATGGCTTGGCTGATTGACTATGAGATGCCATGTTCACTTGATGCAACGACCTAGGGGGTCTTCGGCTCACACGGCCATTCTCGGAAGGTCACATCATGCCGCGGGGTTTTGACAAATCTTACGTCGTATCTCCGAAGTAGCACGCCACGATCGGTGCATTCTGGCGGGCTTAGCTCCCCGAATGATTCCTACAAGACCAGCATGTTCAAGATGCCACGAAATTTCTCCGCTTGTTACCACATCCCTGTGCAGGTCTTCCGAGTCACCCAAACCGCTCAGGTCATGTTCGCAAGTCTTCGGCCCCACAATTAGGGGCGGATATCGCCCAAATGCTGTCGGTGAGGGGTCAATCAATCATGATCACTTTCTTGGCTGCTTCCTTGGTCAGAACGTCTGTTGCTACGTTACAGCAAGGGAACGCTAGCTAAGTAGCTTGACAAAGTCCGAACTTGCAGGCACTTTACAAAAGACTTAAAGGGAGCGTTGGAGCACAGCGACTCTGCCAACTGCCCTTCGTTTCTCCTTCGCGCGGAACAATAGCATCCACCTCGTCAAGATGCGCGATTCTGTCAAAGCGACTGTTTATGCGCGGATATATGTAGTTTTCGCGTTGATTATTGCTCCCCTTCTAGCATCATGCCAATCTGATGGCAATGTCAAGAGCATTTACTTATTCAAAGACGTCCTTCAGTCAAATACATCAGTTTTGAAAACCGCTGGATTCGATACGTTGCTCATATTCAGGATTGGCGTTCTTGAAACCGGAGATTTGGTGTATTACTCCACGGGAGATGCTGGAGAAGCTGTCGATGCTCCGGTAGTGACAGCTGGATCATACGTGGGGGGAGAAGCGTTATCCGAAAAGATCCGCTCCTTCAAAACAGGAAATACCCACATCAACCGAGTCGAGGTATCCTTGGTGTCCCACGACACCACCTTCCAGAATATTCGGAGCCTCATCAACAGCAACGGAACCGGATCCGACTCTGTCCTGTATCAGGGTTTCCAAGCTTTGAAGACAGAATGGAATCTTGATGCGTTCAACAACGACGACGAAAGCGTATATGATGTCGCAAGCACTGTTAGCTTCGCTCAGCTTCTCGGCACGATCGGCTATCGGTACTCCATCGCGCCGTACACAAACAGTGGCTTTTGGGCCACCATAAAGAGTCAGATTGACGCTGCTGAGGCCGGTCTGTTCGATCGGGTTTACCTTCAAGTGTATGATGGAGGAGCGGGCAACAATCCGGGAAGTTGGCAAACAACACTTGGTGCTAAGGTAATCCCCTTGGTGTGGGTTATAAACGATGCGAAGCCATCACAAGGAGTAACCCCAGACCAAGCACAAGGAAGGTTTTCAACATGGGAACAGCAGTACGACGTCGCAGGAGGGGGCTACTGGAATGACTATGACATTGAGAAGATGAATTCATCTTACGAGGAGTACGGAGATGCCTTGTTGACAGTATTCGGCTAGGTCCACCTGTTCCCGCTCCGGTTTTAGACCTCACTGGTCAAAAGCCTTAGCTTATCTCGCCCTATGTAATTTCAAGTATTCCCAGTCTACGCTTTGAGTTTGGCGCAGCCTTGCCGAAGCCCACACAAAGCAATGACTAAATACTTGGCATTTGGGAATAAACTGCAATATATTCTCTTATGAAAACAGTGTCTGAAATTACAACGGCTGGACATATATCGTTGGGCTAGCCGAGCAGAAATTGGACCCACGAAGCCCCAGAAGCACCTGCGGGCGAACCATAAGAGGGTTGCAGCCGTACAGCAACGTGATACTTAGTGAAGGTGTCGTCACCGACCGTTATCCCATATTCAGTGAACTGGATCAACGTGATCCATCCCCTCATTTCGATTATCGGCAAGGAATAACCGAGATCAAAGCAGCCTTGGAGAACGTCATCCGGATCAGCGCCATCTTCTCTGAATCTGAGTGACGGGTTAACGTTGCTGCGCTTGAGGCTACAACAATTGGCCTCCTGTACCTTTGGCCGGGTTTGCCATTCTCCGCTGACATTCATAGCATTGGTAAACTCGGACCTCAGGTAATGGCACATGGCACTAGTCATCGCCCTACGCCAGCTTGAAAGCCCGATTTCACTTAAGCAGAAGTGAACGGGAGAGCCCCCGATATTGAAAATCGAGTCGGAAACGTCACAAGTTCTGGGACAACATTCAAGGATCGTCGTGTGATTGGTTCGGCCGCGCCGGAAAGCTATGTAGCCAGTGACAGAAATATAACCTTCGAAAAATCAAGTGAATCATTCGGAAGAGGATGAAGTAACAGCCGTATCGACGATCTTCCATGTATGTTCCTCGACTTGCTGGATTTGATCAGCAGTCCAAGTGGGCTTGTTTTCAATCAATGATCCCTTGCTGTCAATACAACCCCAGAACTTGCCGTCTTTCTCGTTCATAGCGGAAACCTTTACCAGACCGGTGAGTAGATTCGTGGCACATTCCTCGGACGTGATGCCAAGAATTTGACTGAAAACCCTGGTAGGCGCTCTCAAATACCAAGGCAGTGAGCCAAATAGCTCAGTCTTGACGATACCAGGATATGCGTGGATGAAATGGCGTTTCTTCGTATTCTCCTTTGACTGCTGTTTCGCGTATGCCTGGATCATCCCATCCGTCATCGAGATGCAGTGAGCCGCTGCATTGGCTATGCTGAAGTTGGCAGACAAATCCAGATCGGCCATGTTCAATTGTGCCGGATCGCCACGAGATCCATCGAGCACGATGAGAACCTTCGCATCATCCGTCAATACAGGCAGGAGCTCGCGAATCAGGAGCTGCCGGCCGTAATAGTGCAGCGCCATCTTGCGGTCAATACCCTCGGAAGTCTCCGTACGTCCAGCAGTAGTGAGAATGCCCTGCGTGAGGACGAGAAGGTCGATTTTTGGGGCATGAGAGGACTTGTAGGACTCCGTGTATTGCTTGATCAATCTCATGGACGACGCATCGAGCTGGCGAAATTCGATATTGGCATGGGGAATGTTTTGAGGTCGGGTACGTCCGCTGATGATCACAGTGGAGGAGGCGTTCGCCGCGAGGTGGCGGGCGATAGCATAACCGATCCCGCCTGTGCCTCCTACGACGAGGGCTCGGGTTTGCATTATGGTAGTGCGCGCGTGTCTCTTATATTAAAGTTGATGACCAGATAGAGCAGGAATCTTGCAGAAGTTTCTGATTGCAGGGGTGCAGTGTCTTGATAAGATGGATCTGCAGCCTGCCACGGAATAACATTTCAGCGCGATTTTATATCTGCGCTTTTACTCTCTAGTTAGATCCTATCTGCTTTAATCTAGCTAAGCTAAGTAATTTTAACTCTAACTAGAGCTTTATTATTTCTTTTCCCTAGCGCTAAGCATTATATAAAATACTTAACTTTTATATAATTATATTAACTTATAAGTTTATAAGATAAATAAAAAGAATAATTATTAGTATTATTTATTATATTAATAGTGTTTACTTTTAATTTTAACTTAAAAGGGAAATTTTTTTACTAGCTTATAAACCTTTTAAATTACTTAAAACTTTATAAAGTAATAGCTTTATTTATTATTATAGTGCGTAATAATAATAAAGATATTATTATAATTATTTAATTAATAGCTATTAATTAATATACTTTTTATTTATATATTAGTATCTTTTTATTAGTTAATATAAGTTAAGTTAAGGTTAAAATTTAAGCTAAATAGAGGCTTTCTTACTTATTTAAAGCTATAAATAAGTAATATAGAAAGGTAATAAAGTAGAAATAATAAAGTAAGAAAGTATTAAGTAATAATATATAGTATATATCTATATCTAAATAAACTAATAATAATATCTATTTACTTATAAACTAACTGAAAGTATATATTATAATCTATTATATATAAATAATAGTTAACTAACTTACTTAAGTATTAAGTAGCTAGGATAGGATATCTATACTCTATAGGGTTCTTAGAATAATAAAGACTTACTTAAAATAGAAGAAGTATAGTATAAGTTATATAATAATAAGGAATAAGTAAAGATAAAGGACCTATATAAAGTACTTAATAGAAATTAAAATAAATACTTACTTTACTTTAAAATAAGTATTTTTAAGAATAAAGAAAATAACGCTTATAAATAAAAAATAATCTAGATAGAAAAGTCTATATATAGTATAACTTAAACTTAGTGTATTATTAGACTTCTATAGCTTTTTAGTAATTAACTTAGTATTTATCTTTATAAATATTTTTTACTTATTTTTATTATAAATTACTTATTAAGTTTAAGATTAATTATTTTAGTTTTTAAAGATTAATTTATTACTAGCTTATAACTTATAACTAAACTATAACTTTAGTATACTATTATAATATATTAATTTTAAACTTCTACTTATAGACTTTACTATTAAATAGCTAACTATAATACTTTAATTACTCTTATTTAAGAAGTTAACTAGTAATACTTACTAAAAGTAAAATAATAAATATATTTTCTTTTACTTAAACTAAATCTCTTATTTTATTATTTTATTATTTTTATATATTAAGTTTTAAAGTTTAGTATAAGAACTTATTAGTATTAAAAACTATAATCTATTAGATTTTAAATATAGCCTTAAAAGAGAATATTCTTTTATAAAAGAAAGTTATAAATAAGTTTAATATATTATTTAGAAATAGTATATTAAATCTAAAGAGATATAAATCTTTACTAATAAAAATAAGTAAACTATAAATAACTTTAATAATATAAGGAAATAGCTATTAAAAATATAAAGTTAAAGCTAGCTATATAGAAAGAAAGTTAATTTATATTAAGAGAAGTAGAAATAATAATAATTATAAAATTCTAAACTTAAGTTTAAAAAACCTATTTAGTAAAAATTAGTTATTAGAATTTTAAATTTAAGTTTAGAAATCTTATTTAGTAAAAGCTAACTATTAGAATTTTAAACTTAGATTTAGAAATCTTATTTAGTAAAAGCTAATTATTAAAATTTTAAACTTAAGTTTAAAAATCTTATTTAATAAAAATAAGTTATTAAAATCTTAAATTTAAATTTAGAAATCTTAGTAGAATAATATAAAGGCTTAACTTTAAGAAAAGAGAGAAGGTTTTATTATTATTAGTTTTATTTAGCTTAAGCGTTTAATATTAGCGTTATTATATTATGCTTTTTAATTAGTATTATTATTTATTACTATTATTAGCATCTATTATCTTTAATTAATATTATTATTATTATTATTATTACTATCTAACTTATTTAATACTTTAATATATTAGTAATAATAAATAATATAATTACTTATTAAAACTACTACTTAAAAAAGAGTAGGTCTATAAAGACTAAAAGTAAGATTTATTAAAATCTTACTAAGTATTATTTATTAAACTTTCTATACTTAAAATATCTATATTATAGATATACTTAAAGATAATAGTGAAGTATTCTTTTTAGCTAAGTTTTTAGTTTATAGAATACTTAGTTAAATTAATAAATATTTAATTTAAGTTTAAATAATCTTAAACTACTAATAATAACTTATTTAGTTTAAACTAATTAATAATAGTATTATTAACTACTAACTTATATAAGTATTCTAAAGAGATATTATAATCTAAATAATATTAATACTAGCTTATTTTAACTTAATTAACCTAATTAAATTATTAAATTATTAAATTTTATTTTAATAGTAATTTATAGTAACCTAATAGTTAATATATTTTATTAAAAAAGTTAAATAAAATATTTTTAATATTCTTCTATTAGAAAATATAAATAACTTTTAACTTTACTTATAATTATACTTTAAGTTAAAGTTAAGCTATATATTATAAGCTATACTTATTATTAATAGCTAAGTAGTACTATAGACCTAAGAGAATTCTACTTTTAGTAACTATATTTACTTAATAGCTACTTTATACTTATTTTTCCTCTATATAAAGAGCTTTTTAAAAACCTCCCCTCTTTAGCTTAGATTCCTATAATTAAAATACCCTTAAGTTAAATAAACTAAAAGCTAGTTCTTTATATATCTAAGTTTTTTTTAAATATTTACTTTATTAATTATATAGAGTAATAAATAGTAAGTAGAAAATAAAGCTAATTAAGCTAAAAGTAGCTAGTTTAAAACTAATATTAATAAATAAAGAGGTATTTAAAGTAATTTATATAGTTATTAATAAGCTTAATAACTAGCTTAATAACTTAATAACTTTATAGTAAATAATATAAGGAAATAGCTACTAAAGGTATAAAGTTAAGGCTAGCTATATAGAAAAAAAATTAATTTATATTAAGGGAAGTAGAAATAATAATAATTATAAAATTTTAAACCTAAGTTTAGAAATCCTACTTAATAAAAATAAGCTATTAGAATTCTAAACTTAGGTTTAAAAATCTTATATAATAAAAACTAGTTACTAAAATCTTAAACTTAAGTTTAGAAATCCTATTTAGTAAAAATAAACTATTAGAATTTTAAACTTAAGTTTAGAAATCCTATATAATAAAAGTTAGTTATTAGAATTTTAAACTTAAGTTTAGAAATCTTATATAATAAAAATAAACTATTAGAATTTTAAACTTAAGTTTAGAAATCTTATATAGTAAAAACTAATTATTAGAATCTTAAATTTAAATTTAGAAATCTTATATAATAAAAGTTAGCTATTAAAATCTTAAACTTAAGTTTAGAAATCTTATATAATAAAAGCTAACTATAAGAATCTTAAATTTAGGTTTAGAAATTTTATTTAATAAAAATAAGTTATTAAAATTTTAAACTTAAGTTTAGAAATCTTATATAATAAAAACTAGCTATTAGAATTTTAAATTTAAGTTTAGAAATCTTATTTAGTAAAAATAAGTTATTAGAATTTTAAATTTAGGTTTAAAAATCTTATATAATAAAAGCTAGCTATTAGAATCTTAAACTTAGGTTTAAAAATCCTATTTAGTAAAAATAAGCTATTAAAATCTTAAATTTAAATTTAGAAATCTTATATAGTAAAAACTAGTTATTAGAATTTTAAACTTAAGTTTAGAAATTTTATATAATAAAAGCTAGCTATTAGAATTTTAAACTTAGGTTTAGAAATCTTATTTAGTAAAAGCTAGTAACTAAAATGCTAAGCTTATATATAGAAAGGTATATAGTAGCTAATAAGCTTTAAGATATTAAATTAATATTTAGAAAACTAACTTAATAGCTATTTATAGTTCTAAAAGCTTTTAAAGTAGCTAGCTAAATAGAAAATATAGATAATATATAATAAAGTAGGTATTAATTTTAAGTATTATTTATAAAGAATTAGTAATAATATACTAAAGTCTATATATATATAGAATAAAAGGATAGAGGAAGTTTAAGAGTAGTAATAAGAGGAAAGAAAGAAGTAGTTTTAGGATATAGAAGGGATAGTTTAATATATTATAGGTATATAATATAATATTATATATAATAGTAAGTTAAGTTTATATAATACTATATAGGTCTTTATATAATATATAATTAGATAACCTTATTATAAAACTATATTATATATATAAGGCTAAAAATAGAGGAATACTATAAAGTTAACTTTAAAAGTAATATAGTGTTTTATATACTTTAAGTAATAGAAAAGTTATTTTCTAGCTATAAAGTATTATTTATTATAAACTTAAGTATATAATAACTAAAGTTTAAAATTTTATATTACTAAAAAGTAGTGATTTTTAATTTTAAATATAAGTTAAGAAATTTATATTAATAAAAAGCTTATAATTTTTAGTTTAAAATTAATCCTAAACCTAAGTTTAAAAATTTATATCTCTAAATTATAGCAATATTTAATCTTAAACTTAGGTTTAGAAATCTAAATTACTAAGAAAAAAAGCTAGTTTTTATTTTAAACTTAGGTTTAGAAATTTAGATTACTAAGAAAAGAAGCTAGTTTTTATCTTAAACTTAGGTTTAGAAATTTAGATCTTTAAATTATAGTAACTTTTAATTTTAAACTTAAGTTTAGAAATTTAGATCTTTAAATTATAGTAACTTTTAATCTTAAACCTAAGTTTAGAAATTTAGATCCTTAAAATATAGTGATTTTTAATTTTAAACTTAGGTTTAGAAATTTAGATCCTTAAAATATAGTAACTTTTAATTTTAAATCTAAGTTTAGAAATCTAAATTACTAAAAAAAGAAGCTAATTTTTATTTTAAACTTAAGTTTAGAAATCTAAATCTTTAAAATATAGTAACTTTTAATTTTAAACTTAAATTTAGAAATCTAAATTACTAAAAAAAGAAGTTAGTTTTTATTTTAAACTTAAGTTTAGAAATTTAAATTACTAAAAAAAGAAGTTAGTTTTTATTTTAAACTTAAGTTTAGAAATTTAAATTTTTAAATTATAGTAACTTTTAATTTTAAACTTAAGTTTAGAAATTTAAATCCTTAAAATATAGTAACTTTTAATTTTAAACTTAAGTTTAGAAATTTAAATTACTAAGAAAAGAAACTAGTTTTTATCTTAAACCTAAGTTTAGAAATCTAAATCCTTAAAATATAGTAACTTTTAATCTTAAACCTAAGTTTAGAAGTTTAAATTACTAAGAAAAGAAGCTAGTTTTTATTTTAAACCTAATATACTAATAATTATTTATAAGCTATAAAGGCTTATTTTTACTTATTTCTTTTTTTATTTAGTATTATCTAATAATATCTATAGTTTATTTACTATTTTATTCTTTATAGTATAATATCTTTATATTATAGCTATAAAAAGATATTATAATATTTAATATTATTCTTCTCTTTAACTAAGTCTACTTTACTAATTTTTAGCTTTATTATAGCTAAGATATTTCTTTATATAATTTTCTATTTAGTATAACTTTATTACTTTAAAAGCTTATTCCTTAATAATAGTACTATTATTTAGTATTATCTAGTATTTATTTACCCCTTTTAGCTACTAAGGTTAATTTCTAAAGTTTTAAGAACTTATTTCTAACTTATAGTCTTATTACTTAATATAGCTTAAGATCTATTTAAACCTTCTTATCTATATTCTAAATTCTTTTTAGCTAAATTTCTTCTTTTATTATATAGATATTAGATATAAATAATTATACTTCTAAGGTGCTATTAAGAGGTTATATTTTATAGTATAATAGAATACTACTATTATCTATATTATTAGAAGTCTTCTTTTATTTCTCTCTTATTTCTATTATCTAATATTACTTAGTATTTATTTAACCTATATAACTACTAAGGATTAAACTTAAGCTTTATGTTTTAATTTCTATCTATTAAGACTATTATTTAGTAAAGTCTAAAGATAATTTAAACTATCTTATTATATACTAAAGATTAATCTTAAGCTTTAAGATTTAGTTTTTATTTATTAAGCTTATTACTTAGTAAATCTTAAAGATAATTTAGACCTTCCTATTAGGTGCTAAGGATTAAGTCTAAGCTTTAAAATTAAGTTTCTATCTACTAAGCTTATTACTTAGTAAAGTCTAAAGATAATTTAGACCTTTTTACTATATACTAAAGATTAATCTTAAGCTTTAGGATTAAGTTTCTATCTATTAGGCTTATTATTTAGTAAAACTTAAGGATAATTTAAACTTTCCTACTATATACTAAAGATTAATCTTAAGCTTTAGGATTAAGTTTCTATCTATTAGGCTTATTACCTAGTAAAGCTTAAAGATAATTTAAACCTTCCTACTATATACTAAGGATTAATCTTAAGCCTTAAGATCTAATAAAGCTTAAGGTCTATTTAAACCTTCCTATCTATATTCTAAATTCTTTTTAACTAAATTTCTTTTTTTATTATATAGATATTAAATATAAATAACTATACTTCTAAAGTACTATTAAGAGGTTATATTTTATAGTATAATAGAATACTATTATTATTTATATTATTAGAAGTCTTCTTCTATTTATCCCCTATCTCTATTATTTAGTATTACTTAGTATTTATTTAACTTTTATAACTACTAAAGATTAATCTTAAGCCTTAAGATCTAATTTCTATCTACTAAGTTTATTACTTAGTAAAGCTTAAAGATAATTTAGACTTCCTTACTATATACTAGAGATTAATCTTAAGTCTTAAGATTAAGTTTCTATCTATTAAGCTTATTACTTAGTAAAGCTTAAAGATAATTTAAACCTTCCTATTAAGTACTAAAGATTAATCTTAAGCTTTAAGATTTAGTTTCTATCTACTAGGACTATTACTTAGTATAACTTAAAGTCTATTTAAACCTTCCTATTTATATTTATCTTAGCTATATTAGATATAAATAACTATACTTCTAAAGTGTTATTAAGAGGTCTTTAAGCTAAATATTAAAAGCTAGTTTCTATTTATTAGTCTTATTACTTAGTAATACTTATAGTTAACTTAAGTATATTAGTCTAATATTATCTACTACCTCTATTATCTAAGTATTCCTATTAGTATACTATAAAATAGCTACTAGTAATATAAATCTATATTTAAGCTACTCCTTATAATATATACTATAGTAAATAATTAAATAAGTAAGTATATTTATTAGGCGTATATATATATTAAACTAAACTTTTAAATTCTCCTTACTTACCTTAAAACTATAAAGGAGTATAGATATAAAACCTACTTAAAAATATAAAGTAGTATAAATATATAAATCTATAAAGCCCTTAAGAAATATACTTAAGTAAAGAATATATAGTAACTATATATTATATTTTATAATATAAGAGAATATTACTATTATCTATATTATTAGAAGTCTTCTTATATTTATCCCCTATCTCTATTATTTAGTATTACTTAGTATTTATTTAACCCTTTAAGCTACTAGTATTTTTACTTAAGCTTTAAAAGCTAGCTAATTTAAAGCTAGTAACGCTTACTCCTTTTAAGTTTATTAAAGCTATAAATAAAATTCTTAGACTATACTATATAATTAATAGGAAAAGTTTATATAAATTAACCTTTATATATTTATTTAAGGGGATTAATCTTAAGCTTTAGATTTTAGTTTCTATCTATTAAGCTTATTATCTAGTAAAGTTTAAAGATAATTTAAACCTTCCTATTAGTTACTAAAGATCTATCTTAAGCTTTAAGATTAAGTTTCTATCTATTAAGCTTATTACTTAGTGAAGTCTAAAGATAATTTAGACCTTCTTATTATATATTAGAGATTAATCTTAAGCTTTAGGATTAAGTTTCTATCTATTAGGTTTATTACTTAGTAAAGCTTAAAAATAATTTAAACTTTCTTATTATATACTAAAGATTAATCTTAAGCCTTAAGATCTAGTGAAGCTTAAAGTCTATTTAAACCTTTCTATCTATATTTTAAATCCTTCTTAGCTAAAAATCTATATTTATTATACTAATATTAGATATAAATAACTATACTTCTAAAGTGCTATTAAAGAGTTATATTTTATAATATAATAGAATACTATTATTATCTATATTATTAGAAGTCTTCCTCTATTTATCCCCTATCTCTATTATTTAGTATTACTTAGTATTTATTTAACTTTTATAACTACTAAGGTATTTATTTAAGTTTTAAGAGCTACTTAATTTAAAGCTAGTAATACTTACTCCTTTTAAGTTTATTAGAGCTATAAATAAGCTTCTTAAACTATATAATATAATTAATAAAAAGGGTTACTATAGATTAACCCTTATATACTTATTTTAGAGGATTAATCTTAAGCCTTAAGATCTAATTTCTATCTAATAAGCTTATTACTTAATAAAGTCTAAAGATAATTTAGACTTTCCTACTAATTACTAAGGATTAATCCTAAGTATTAGGATTAAGTTTCTATCTACTAAGACTATTACTTAGTAAAATCTAAAGATAATTTAAACTATCCTATTAGTTACTAAAGATCTATCTTAAGCCTTAAGATCTAATTTCTATTTACTAGGTTTATTACTTAGTTAAGTTTAAGGATAATTTAGACTATCCTACTAAGTGCTAAGGATTAATCCTAAGTCTTAAGATTAAGTTTTTATTTATTAGGCTTATTACTTAATAAAGCCTAAGGATAATTTAGACCTTCTTATTAAGTACTAACTATCTATCTTAAGCTTTAAAATCTAGTGAAGCTTAAGGTCTATTTAAAGCTTTCTATCTATATTTTAAATTCTTTTTAGCTAAATTTCTTCTTTTATTATATAGATATTAGATATAAATAACTATACTTCTAAGGTGCTATTAAGAGGTTATAGTTTATAATATAGGAAAATACTACTATTATTTATATTATTAGAAGTCTTCCTCTATTTATTCTCTATCTCTATTATTTAGTATTACTTAGTATTTATTTAACCTTTATAACTACTAAGGATTAATCTTAAGCCTTAAGATCTAGTTTCTATCTATTAGGCTTATTACTTAGTGAAGTCTAAGAATAATTTAAACCTTCTTACTATATACTAAGGATTAATCTTAAGCTTTAGGATTTAGTTTCTATCTATTAGGCTTATTACTTAGTGAAGTTTAGGGATAATTTAAACCTTCTTACTAAGTGCTAAGGATTAATCTTAAGCTTTAGGATCTAGTAAAGCTTAAGGTCTATTTAAAGCTTTCTATCTATATTTTAAATTTTTCTTAGTTAAATTTCTATATTTATTATACTAATATTAGATATAAATAACTATACTTCTAAGGCGTTATTAAGAGGTTATATTTTATAGTATAGTAAAATACTACTATTATCTATATTATTAGAAGTTTTCCTCTATTTATCCCCTATCTTTATTATTTAGTATTACTTAATATTTATTTAACCCTTATAATTACTAAGGTATTTATTTAAGCTTTAAGAGCTAGCTAATTTAAAGCTAGTAATACCTACTCCTTTTAAGTTTATTAGAGCTATAGATAACCTTCCTAAATTACACTATATAATTAATAAGAAGAATTTATATAAATTAACCTTTATATACCTACTATAAGGGATTAATCTTAAGCCTTAAGATCTAATTTCTATCCACTAAGTCTATTACTTAGTGAAGCCTAAAGATAATTTAAACTATCTTACTATATACTAAAGATTAATCCTAAGCTTTAAGATTTAGTTTCTATCTATTAGGACTATTACTTAGTAAATTTTAGGGATAATTTAGACCTTCCTACTATATACTAAAGATTAATCTAAAGCTTTAGGATTTAGTTTCTATCTATTAAGTTTATTACTTAGTAAAGTCTAAGGATAATTTAAACCTTCTTACTAAGTACTAAGTATTAATCTTAAGCTTTAAGATCTAGTTTCTATCTATTAAGTCTATTACTTAGTAAATTCTAAGGATAATTTAAACCTTCCTACTATATACTAAGGATTAATCTAAAGCTTTAAGATCTTATTTCTATCTACTAGGTCTATTACCTAATAAAACTTAAGGATAATTTAGATTATCCTACTATATATTAAGGATTAATCTTAAGCTTTAAGATTTAGTTTCTATTTAGTATTTCTATTCCTTAGTGTTATCTACTATCTCTATTATTATAGTATTCTTAATAGTATACTATAAGATAGCTACTAATAGTATAAATCTATAGATAATCCTCTCTCTTATAGTATATACTATAATAAATACTTAAATAAGTAAGTATATTTATTAGGTATATATATCTATATGCTAGACTAAGCTTTTAGATTCTGCTTACTTATATTAAAACTATAAAGAAGTATAGATATATAATACTATATACCTTCTTAAGTCTCTAGATAAATTTAATATAGGTCTTAGAACGCTTTAGTATTCTATATAGCCTTTAAGAAATATAATATAGAATATATAATAACTATATACTATATTTTACTATAGGAAAGAAAAGCTATATTATCTATATCATCTAAAGTTATCTTAAGTTTATTTCCTATCTTAATTATTATAAGAACACTTTAAAGCTAGTTTTAGCCTTATTATAAATTAGAAACCTTCCTTCATATAGTATATAAAAGCTTATAATTTCCTTATAGAAAGTTATTATAAGTAATCTAAGTATTATTCTACTAATATATAAGCTAGTTTAAATTAAGTTAGTTTAGTTTAAACCCTTCTATACTATAGATTAGTAATACTATATATACTCTTAGAGCTTAATATTATCTACTATCTCTAATATTATAGTATTCCTATAAGTATACTATAGAGATATAAAACCTAAGTTAAGAAAGCTAATTTAGTAGGCAGCAGCTACTTTTTATTCTAAACCTAGGTTTAGAAATTTATATCCTCAAAAAATAGCTAGTTTTCATCTTAAACCTAGGTTTAAAAATTTATATCCTCAAAAAAAAGCTAGTTTTTATCTTAAACCTAGGTTTAGAAATTTAAGTAATAAAAAAAAAAAAGCTAGTTTTTATCTTAAACCTAAGTTTAGAAATTTATATAACAAAAAAAAAGCTGGTTTTTATTTTAAACCTAGGTTTAGAAATTTAGGTAATAAAAAGAAAGCTGGTTTTTATTTTAAACTTAGGTTTAGAAATTTAGCTAACTAAAAAAAGTAGCTACTTTTTATCTTAAACTTAGGTTTAGATATTTATATTACTAAAAAACTACTACTTTTTATTCTAAACTTAAGTTTAGAAATTTATATTATATCTTTATTATCTAGTATTACCTAAAGTTTATTTAGTATTAAGTATTAGTAGAGATAATATTATAGCTTAAAAAGCTTATATTAATATTATATTATCTAGCTTTATCCCTTATTATCTTTATCTACTAACTATTTCCCTTATTACTATAATATCCTTTTATAAATCTAAATCTAAAGTAAATACTTAATCCTCTTATAAAATATAAAGGCTTAATATATACTAAAGTATAACTTATAAAAGATTATTAAGCTTTACTTAAGAGGTAATAATTAGCTTAAGGAAAGTAAAATTTATTCTAAAAAGTAGTCTTTATATAATAAACGCTTTTTAATCTCCTCTTTACTAAAATCTTAGCTTCTTATTCCTAAAAATAAATCTTTTACTTCTAAACTTTATTCTTATCTAACCTTACTTAGTATTTATTTATACCTCCTTACTACTAATTATTAATTCTAACTCTTTAAGTAGATATCTTAACTTATATAGTATATATAAGAGGATATATAAATCTACTAAGTATATTTAGAAGTAAGAATCTAAAAATCCTTATTACTTCTTTTAACTTAATATTAAGAGGGTTTTCCCTCACCCTAACATAAGGTCAGAGCTAGAATAAACTTATAGTTTTTAATACCTAAAAAGTGTCCCACAGGACACTTCTTACCCACTTACCTAGTAAATATAGGTAAAAAAGTATTATTTATCCAAAGTCGCTAAAAAAGAGGCTACTTCAGATTAAAATAGAGTAGTAAACTAAGTATCCCACAGGACACTTTTATATTCTTTACTATAAGTATCCCATAAGACACTTCAATATTTTTAGTATAAGTATCCCACAAGACACTTTAATATTTTTTAGTGTAAGTATCCCATAAGACACTTCAATATTTTTTAGTATAAGTATCCTATAGGACACTTTAATATTTTTAGTATAAGTGTCCTATAGGACACTTTAATATTTTTTAGTATAAGTGTCCCACAGGACACTTTTATTTAGTATATCAACTAGAAGACTATAAGGAAACTAAATAGCCTTACATTATATATAATTAAAACTATATATTACATTTAAATTAATTTATACTAAGTAAGATACACGTTTTATTCCACTAATACATATATACTATAAATATTAAACTCAATAGACATAGAAATATTCTAAGTATTTATAAATACCTATAGATATAAAAGCTTCAGAGTCCTTAAGCAATCTATAGCCTAAAGCTTTCCCCTTCAGTATTCATATAATAGAGAGATATTTTACGCCTAATAGGTTAAACCCCTAAAGGTTACTTACTAATATCTAGATTATAAAGTAGAAAATCAGTATAGAAATAATAACCCCTAAGGGTTACTCACTTATATCTAGATTTCAAAGTTAAAAATCAGTATAGAAATAGTAACCCCTAAAGGTTACCTACTAATATCTAAATTTCAAAGTTAAAAATCAATATAGAAATAGCAACCCCTAAGGGTTACTCACTCCTATATAGATTATTAAGCAAAAGATCAGCTCCTAATATTTAAACCCTTAAGGATTACCTACTAATATCTAGATTATAAAGTTAAAAATCAATATAGAAATAGCAACCCCTAAGGGTTACCTACTAATATCTAAATTATAAAGTTGAAAATCAGTATAGAAATAGTAACCCCTAAGGGTTACCTACTAATATCTAAATTATAGAGTTAAAAATTAGTGTTAAAATAGTAACCCCTAAAGGTTACCTACTAATATTTAGATTATAGAGTTAAAAATCAGTATAGAAATAGCAACCCCTAGAGGTTACCTACTAATATCTAAATTTTAGAGTTAAAAGTTAGTATAGAAATAGTAACCCCTAAAGGTTACTCACTCTTATATAGATTATTAAGCAAAAGATCAGCTCTTAAAGTTTAAACTCCTAGAGGTTACTCACTTATATTTAGATTTTAGAGTTAAAAATTAGTATAGAAATAGTAACCCCTAGAGGTTACCTACTAATATCTAGATTTTAAAGTTAAAAATCAGTATAGAAATAGTAACTCCTAAGGGTTACCTACTAATATTTAGATTTTAGAGTTAAAAATTAATATAAAAATAGTAACCCCTAAAGGTTACTCACTCCTATATAGATTATTAAGTAAAAGATTAGCTCTTAAAGCTTAAACCCTTAGAGGTTACTTACTAATATCTAGATTTTAGAGTTAAAAATTAATATAGAAATAGTAACCCCTAAGGGTTACCTACTAATATCTAGATTATAAAGTTAAAAATTAGTGTTAAAATAGTAACCCCTAAAGGTTACCTACTAATATTTAGATTATAGAGTTAAAAATTAGTATAGAAATAGTAACCCTTAGGGGTTATCTATTAATATCTAGATTTTAGAGTTAAAAGTTAGTATAGAAATAGCAACCCCTAAAGGTTACTCACTCTTATATAGATTATTAAGCAAAAGATCAGCTCTTAAAGTTTAAACCCCTAGGGGTTACTCACTTATATCTAGATTTCAGAATTAAAAATTAGTATAGAAATAGCAACCCCTAGGGGTTACTTACTAATATCTAGATTTTAGAGTTAAAAATTAGTATAAAAATAATAACCCCTAAAGGTTACCTATTAATATCTAGATTTCAGAGTTAAAAATTAATATAGAAATAGTAACCCCTAAGGGTTACTCACTCCTATATAGATTATTAAATAAAAGATCAGCTCCTAAAGCTTAAACCCCTAAGAGTTACCTACTAATATTTAGATTATAAAGTTAAAAATCAGTATAGAAATAGTAACCCCTAGGGGTTACTTATTAATATCTAGATTATAGAGTTAAAAATCAGTATAGAAATAGTAACCTCTAGAGGTTACTCACTAATATCTAAATTATAAAGTTAAAAATCAGTATAGAAATAGTAACCCCTAAAGGTTACTCACTAATATTAAGATTATAAAGTAGAAAATCAGTATAGAAATAGTAACCCCTAAGGGTTACTCACTTATATATAGATTATTAAGCAAAAGATCAGCTCTTAAAGCTTAAACCCCTAAGGGTTACCTACTAATATCTAGATTATAGAGTAGAAAATCAGTATAGAAATAGCAACCCCTAAGGGTTACTCACTTATATATAGATTATTAAGTAAAAGATCAGCTCTTAAAGTTTAAACCCCTAGAGGTTACCTACTAATATCTAAACTATAGAGTTAAAAATTAATATTAAAATAGTAACCCCTAGAGGTTACTTATTTATATTTAAATTATAAGATAGAAAATCAGTATAGAAATAGCAACCTTAAGAGGTTACTTACTCTTATATAGATTATTAAGCAAAAGATCAGCTCTTAAAGTTTAAACCCCTAAAAGTTACCTACTAGCATCTAAACTATAAAGTTAAAAATCAGTATAGAAATAGCAACCCCTAAGGGTTACTTATTTACATCTAAATTATAAGGTAGAAAATCAGTATAGAAATAGCAACCCTAAGGGGTTACTCACTCTCATATAGATTATTAAGCAAAAGATCAGCTCTTAAAGTTTAAACCTCTAGGGGTTATTTAAAGATACTAAAATATATAGAACAGTATATAGAGATCTACCTTTCTAAAACTTTAAGTATTACCTATAAATATTTAAATAAAGTAGTTATAAGTAAGGTTTATTTATTATATTTAACTCTCTAAGCTACCTCTTAAGTACTTTCAGCAATAAGGAGCTAGTAATATACTCATAATAAAATACCTTACTAGAGTAGAGCAGATAATAATATTTCTCTTTACTCTACCTACTTCTATTATCTTATTAATTCCTTCTAAAAGCGTTAAATAAGTCTATAATCTAGCTACTTATTTCTAAATCCTTAGCCTACCTATATTCTACCTAAAATAAGTAAGGCTTCCCTTATATATAGTAGCCTTTAAGGCTTATCACCCTTTAGCTACTAGCTATCCTTAAGGACACCTTTATAACATACATCTACTAAATCCTTATTAAGTACCCCTGCTCTAAAGAACACTATAACCCACTCTAAGGCATATACTAAAGCCTATTAGCTATCCCCTACTCTATAGATAAACATATCAAAACCCCCACAAAGCTCATATATATAGCTGAAGTCCTATATATCCTCCACCTCCTCTATACTAAGTCCATAAAGCTCACTATAAGCCTAAACTAAATATATTAAATATAAATAACTAATACTTACCTCTCTACTCCCCCTAATATAAAAAGCTTTTATAAATATATCCTTCATAACCCTCTTACCTCTAATACTACCTTATCGCTTAATTACTAGCTATAATTTAATATACTAAACTATAGCCTTAAGCTATTCCTCCTCACCTAAGCACTTAGTAAAAAAGTAGCTAATTCTAATAAGGAGCCTATCCTAGAAGAATATTTCTCTTAAATCGCTATAAAACTCTATAAAGTTATATTAATATACTTTATCTTAATACCTTATAGCTTTAACTTACCTCTATACTTATAGCTGTTATATTATTCCTTAAGCCCTAGAGGGCTACCTAAAGGGTCTTCTTTATTAGGAAAGCTATTAGAGAAGGTAAGGTTGCAATATTCTATAAACTAATAAGTATTAAAGCTATTTATATACTAAATAAAGCAGATATTATTAGTTATCTAAAAGAGTCCCCTTATTACTACTAATACCTACTATCCTATCTCTATTATTAAAAGAAGAAAAAGGGCTACTAGCCTATTAGATCTTATGCTATATAGAGTTAATTAGCTAATAGTCTTAAAGAGCTATATCTATAATTTATAGAAGAAGTCTAAATCCTACTTTCTTATAATATCCTCTACTAAGAAGTACTCTTAGAGGAAGCTAGAAGTAGCTATACTACTACTCTATTTAAAGCTATATAATTTATTATTAATAAGTAGCTATTATACCTAGCAGAGAGGTTAATCTTACCTTTAGAGGTAGTAGCTAGAAACTCCCTAATTAGAGGTTAGAGGTTTAAAATAAGAAGTTAATAATAAGAAGTTAATAGTAAGAGGTTAGCAGTTAGTAGTTAAGTGAGAAAAGTATTATAATATAATAATAAGGAAAGAAGTTAGCCCCCTTTATAGAGATACTATAATATCTACCTCCTTATTAGAGAAAGCATAACACCCCCTTAGCTCTAAACGAAAGTAGTAAATTACACTACCTACTTCTATTAATATATTAACATAAACGCCCTACACTATAAAGCCTAATCGCTTAGGTTAACAGTATCCTAGCCCTACATAACCTATTAGCTAACGTAGTGAATACTATACTAGCGCTATATTTAATAACCTATACTAATACCTACCTCCTATATCCCACAACCTATAACCTACAACCTACAACTTATAACCTCTATCCTCTAACCTCTAACCTCTAACCTTAATAGCTACCTAGCTTAAGCTAGCTACACTAGCTAAACTAGCTATAAAAAGAGTAATAAGATATAACCTTAAGAGGATTATAGAGGATATTCACCCTTTATTATTCTTTAAAATCTACCTCACACTCTATAACCTTCTCTACTCCTCAACTTATTAATACCTAAGCGCTATTAACGCCTTCATAAGCCTTACTATCCCTAATAATAAAGAGAATAAAAGCTAGGTTACCTACTAAGTATATACGCCCTAAGCTATGCATACTAAGAATATCCTTAGAAGCTAGGCTACTTACTTACTACACTAAAGACGCCTTAATAAGTATTAGTTAGTATATAGCTACTAAGACCCCTCTCCCCCTTCTAATAATATAATACTAATCCTAACTATAGATAAATAAGCTAGCTTAAAAAGCTATCATTCTAGCTATTACTTTTTTCTGCTAGACTAAATACTATATCTACATAAAAACTATAAGCTACTTATATAAAAGAGTATATAGATCCTCCCTAGATATAACCCTCTAATTAAAGCCTTACTAATAATACCTATAGCATTTTAACTAGCTCTAGCACTAAGTTTAGACAGCTCTTAAGCTAAATAAGAAAAATATTACGCTAATAGATATATAGAAGCTTATTAACTACTACACTAGTATCTTTAAACAACTAATCAGCCTATAATATATTAGCAATAGGTATATAACGCAGTTTAGCTAGCTGATATATTAAGAAGATAAAAAAGATAAGAAGATATAATAGGAGGCCCTCCCCCCCCCCTATAAGATAGTATATTCTAATAGGAAGTAGAAAGCCTAACTACTAATATAGAGGGTAAATATAAATAAAGTTATATACTTATTTAATTAAACTAATATCTCTAACCTATCTATACCTATTATACCTAAGCGAAAAGCAAGTAGTATAGCTATACCTTAGTAACAAGCTAAAGCTAATACCTAGCTAAGCTAAAAGTAGCAGTCCTTATTTAGAGAACAGTAAGTAGAAGCAGTATAATACCTCCTCATAATAATAAGCCTACCCTTATCTATTATCTAGCTATAAGGAGAGGAAACTAATAGCTAGCTGCTTAATCTTACCTATATAAAGGACCTCAAAATAATATTCTATAATAAGCTCCTTAATTGCTACCAGCTAGAGAACCAGCTTATAATCCTCATATCTCATAAAAATATTAAATAGATATCAGCATACATAGCGCAAAACAGAGGGGCTATAGATTAAATAAGAGAGGTATAATACTTCTAATAGTAAGCAGACTATAATAAGTCTACTATAAAGCTTATTAATAGCTAGCACCACCTCTAAGTAATATAGAAGTATACCTATAAGTTATAGACGCCTAATACTAATAAGTAGTAGCCCTATAATATCTATAATTAAAGCAAACCTCACCCCCTATATCTATTAAAGTCTTATAGAGCTTAAGTAAACTAACTAATATAGATATAATCCTAAATAAAATAGCTATCCAGCTAGAGTTTAATAAGCCTAAAAGCTAGCTAGCTAATAGCTAGAGCTAGATATAATATTAGCTCTTTAGGCTTCTCCCCACTAATATTAACAGCATAAAAATTAACACTAAAATAGTTACTAGCATCTTAGAAGCTAATAGGAAGGATCTTAAGCTACTAGTAAGAAAGCAAATAATAGCCCTCTTATATAATAAGAAGTAGAAGCTAAAGCTAAATAAGCTTTATAAGTCAGCCTTTAGCTATAGCATATTTAATATCAGTATACTCTATTAGATAAGTAACTTCTATATTAACAACATAAGTACTTAACCTACCCCCTTTAAATAGGTAGCTAACCCTATATATACATATTAGCACTAGTTCACCTAAATAGATAATATCCTCTCTACTGCATAACACCTTAAGCATATCACTATAGCTATTATTACCTATTAGGACTAAAGATACCTTATTAAAGGCCTTCTTTAAAGCTACACTACTACTAATATCTATAAGACGTTCTATAGGAAGTCTTACGCTAAAAGCCTATAATAATAGCTAGACTTCCTATTAGTACTCCCCTAAGCTAAGTACAACCTAACCTATAAGTATATACTTAACTAAACACTAAGCGTTAAGCTATTAGATGTTAACTATTTCTATATAACACCTTAAGTAGAGAGGAAAACCCTCTACACTATCCTCTAGCATATTACCTAATAAGTTAAGCTAGAGACAGCTTATACTACTGAGGATATACTAGCAAACATATAGAATAAGCCCCTCACCTAAGAGATACTTATAGCTACCCTTAAGCATACTATCTAATATAATAAGCCTATAAGCACTAACCTAAATGCTAACGCTAGCTAGCTTAAGCGCCTTATCTTATAACACACTATAGGCTAAGCAGGGGCCCTCGCCACCACAGCTGCATCTAAGCCACTAGAAAAGGGGGTAAGTAATAAAGAGGCATATACTAAACGCTTTACTAACTTAGTATAAGCTAACCTCCTCACGCTTATTTATAACACCTTAGCTTAGCCTAACCTATATCCTAACTAGAGAACCTACTATCTAGCTACATAGCAGCAGTAATAGCAGCACTACTACTAATACCTTATCAGCTCTAAGATATTATCCCTCCTCATAACTATTCCCTAAGTTACTAATAACCCTACGCTCTATAGTAGTCCTACTATCTGCTAGCTTAGCAAAAGCATTAGCCCCCTTATTATCTAATAAGTTATAAGCTAATATATAAGTATATTTAAAGGCGCTACTAGCTAGTATAATAAAGATATTATTAAGCTTATCTAAGAGATAAAAAACTAGTATTAAGAGCTAAGATGCATAATAAGTAATAATAATAGTAGCAGTAGTAGTAGCAGTAGTTATAACACTAATAATAACTAGGAGAGCACCTACTAGCTACCCCTACCTTCTCTATCTAGAACACCTAACTAACTATATATTATAGTACCCTAGAACGCTAATATATATTCTAACTGCCCACCCCTAAGGTTTATATTAACCTAATTTATATAAGCTTAAGCTACTAGCGCTTAGCACCTTAGCATCCTATATAAAAAACCTAATATATTAACACCTCACTTAATAATAAACACTATACTAAGGTGATATTAAAGGGCGCCCCTTATATACTAAGTAAGGGAGTATTTATTCCCTCAAGCTAAATAATAAGAGGAGGTTATTAGCTAAATAGGCATCTATATAAACCACCTAAAAGGCTACAGCCCTAACTCTAACCTTAACCCTAAAGGGATAGTCTTTCTACCTATAGAAATTATTATTATTATCTATTTATTTATTAAATTATCAAACTTATATTAATATTAATAGACAGTATAGTTTAATTAATTCTTCGCAAACTATATTTATTAAGACATTATTATCTATTAATTATTTATCTACTAAGAAAAGCAATCAGCTAATTGTTCACCTACTGTGAAGCTACATATTAAAGATAGACCTAGGTAATAACAATAATATTTATAGTTATAATAATAATAATAAGGATAATAATATACCTATAGATAATAAAGTATAAAACTACATAATAGATAATAATAATAATAATAATAAGGGTAGTAATAATAGAGCATACTACTTACCTATTAATAACTAGTAAGTCTAGCTAAACCCTAGAGACCTTTCTATTATTAAGCAGACCTATATATTAACGTAAGGGAATATATAATAAATAATAATAAGGAGTTATACTAATAGTCACTAGCTGCTAAGTTCTATAATAAAGTAGCAGCTATAAACTTTAATAATACTAAAGCAATTAAATAGTTCTCACACCTATTAATATTTAACTATAGCTATAAATAGGCTAAGAGCTAAGAGCTAGATAGAGATAAGGACATATTTAACTTTAAGTTCTTCTTTAACTTTATTAATATTATCAGCAAACCCCTCACACTAGTTACTAAAAGTATAAGCTTAACAGCTAGCTGCAGATACTCCCTCTAAGCCTAGTCTTATAGATATAGTACTAAGTATATTATTAACCTCATATTTAACCTCTATAGCTATACACTACATATCAGGAATGCTACGTAAAGGGGCGCCTAGTTTATTATTATACACCTTAGCGAGGAAGCACTATAGCAGGACGCTAATAATCTTAAGCTGCTATAGAGTAGGGCACCTCATAAGGCTAAGAAGGGAAAGGAGATAGTAATACTATTTAACTAGGCGTTAAAGCTAGCTATCTTTATTAATACCACTATCGCTAAGCAAAATAACCTATATAGGTATAGTATTAATAATAAGTTTACACCTAATAAGTTAAAAGATACCCTACTTAATAATAAGATATAAACTATATTTTAGATAACCTTTATTAATAAGTAGCTAGCCTTTATAATATAGTATAGAGGGGAACCCTTTTAGACGTAAAATAAGCCTACCTTCTATATATATAACTATAGCGCTAATAAGGAGCTAGCTTACTTAGATAAGTAGGAAGCCTACTTCTAAGGTATAACACTAGCTTATATCTAAAATAGCAACTAGCTCTACTAGTAGGATAGCTCTAGCTAGCTACCTATAAGCTAAGATATAACCCCAGCTAGATACTAAAACCTCATAAATAACTTTAAAGAAAACTATAATCCTATAAATATCACCTTCTTCTCCTATACTTTAGCTACTAATATTACTACTACTTTATAGAGTAATAGAAGTAATAAAGACTAACGCTACCTCCTAGCTAACTGCTAAGCTATTAAGGCCTAATTTAAGCATATTAAAGGCTTTACCTTCTTCCTACTCACCTTCTACTTAAGCTTTAGTAACTTCAGCACGCCCTACCTACTAGCCCTCCTCTAGCAGCTTATAAACTTAATAAGCACCTAGCTAAAAGTGAATAACAATAAGGTGAGCATGCTACACTTCAGCTACTTCTAAAGCTATTATAATATTAAGCATATTATCTACTTCAGCCTAAATAACTTACTACCTATAAAGGGCTACACTATAGTAGCACTCTACCTCCCCTACGCCTAATATAACACACTCCCTAAAGCAATATCATAGAAGCACACTAGCCTCCTCAACTAGCTTAACAGACTAAACCTAGCTAAAACCCCCTTCTTCTATAAGGTATACCTACTCTTAAATATAATTAATAAGGACTTCTATACTTTCCAGCTTAAATAGGTTATTAATATCTAGCTTAAGAGGCTAAAGCCTACGTTCTATACGTTTAACACCACCTTATAGCTAATTTAGTAGTTTGCTATCTTCTATTATAATAACAGTAGAGAGGACCTACTTACTATGCTCTACTCCTTCCCCCTAGCTATCTTCCCTAATATCCTCTATAACTATAGTATACTCTTCTACTACACCTTTAAGCACCTCATAAAGGCCTATAGAGATAGCAGCAATAAGCTGTCTACTAGCCTCTATAAGGCTACTATGCTCCTCAACTAGCTTAATAACTACTACTTTATAAGTAACTACTATATCCTCATCTAGTATATTATAGAGCATATTAGCATATTTAGCTCCCTCTACTATAAAGGCTAGCTATATATTAACCCTAATATACTTAGCATATAAAATAGTAGGTCTACTACAGCCTAGCCCTATATAGAAGAGATACCCCCCTACTTAAAGCTCCTCTATATAAGCTCACTCTTATTCTACTAAGGCGAGGATATTACTAACTAGGTCTAGCTCCTCATATTACTCAGCAGTAAGTTTAGCAGCCTTACTATTAGCTACCTTAAGACTAACCTCTTACTATAAAACTTCTTCTAGATATTAATTATCCCCTACATATAAGCTACTTTAGTTAGAAAGCTTATCACCTATATATATAAGCAGTAAGATAAGAATATCACTAGCCCCTATATAGCTGCTAATAAGTTTATTACCTTCTTATATAAACTTCTATCTAACGCAGTTAGTAGAGATATCTTTATAAGTAGGTAAGCCTACTTAACCTTAGCGTTTAAAAAGCACTAATAAATAGTAAATATAGCTATCTAAGTAGGATTAAAAACTACCTAAGGAGAATTATTCCTCATAATATAACTATCATATAGCTTAAGAAGGAGCAGAGTAAGTAAGCAGTAGCCCTCTAAGTAGCTATTAATAATAAAAGCACTAATAGTAATAACTTTATAGTAACTATATAAGAGTAGAGGGGGTCTCTTAAAATAATTATATTATATATCTAATAGAGGCTTATTAGAAACTAAATATTAAGGGATAACGCTAAGAAGGCTGTATTAATCTAATTTAAGAATAAAGTTACTACTATACTGAAGGACACTAGTATCACCTTCCTCCCTAGTATTAGCTGCTTAAAAAAGCTATAAAAAGACGCCTTAATAATACTTACAGCTAACAGCTTACACCTTAAGTACTATAGAATCCTCTACGCTAGCTTATATACTACCTACCTTATAATAAAATAGAGCTTATAGTCTAATATAAGCGTTATATCATAGAAGTAAGCTTAAATAGTAGCACCTTAAGTTATCTGCTTTAGTAACTACACCCCTAAGCCTAATCTAGCTAAATAGTTCCTAGAACCTCTACACTTCCTCAGAAAGAGGCTTATAACCCTACTTAAGAACTATTTAGCTAACACTAAAATAAAGAACTACTATAAATATACTATTAATATCCTCACGAAGTACCTTAAGCACCTAAGCGTTAACACCCTCTTCTTTATCCTCAGCACGCTTAAAGCCTACTACCTACTACCTCTAGTTATAGAGCTAGAGATAAAGCAGAATAAGCAAAGGAAGTTCATCCTCAAGCTAGACGCATATAAGAAGCTAGGTAAGGATATAGCTATCTACACTATCACTACTACTACCTATATATTATAATAGCTCCTCTTGCATAAGTTTACTAATAATAAGCTTAATCTTATAGATACCTAGATGAGGGATATAATAAAAACTAAGATTAGTAAGGCTATTTAAGGTCCTAAAGTAAAGGGGTAGTAGTACCTAACTAACCCTTATTATCTATAGAGCAGCATAAAATAAACATCTATTTCCTCAAACTAATTAAGTAGGTCTACTTAGCTAAGCAGATAAAAATAAAATACCTAAAGTATTACTTCTATAATCCTATCAGCCTTAGTAAACTAGAGGAGTAGAGGATAAAGCTATAAAAGCACTACTAGACGCTAGTATTATTTATTACTAAAGTGTTCTAGAGTATAGATAAGCACTAAGTTAAAAGCTACTTATAGATTATTAAGAGAGAAGGGGATATATAGATAGGTTAGTAAACTAAACTAAAGGGAGCTAGTTAAACCCTTAGAGGTTTTACCTACTAAAAGAGAAAAAAGCAAACCCTAAGCGTTACTAAGGCTATACCACAGCCTACTAGCATTTTACACCTATTATTTATATATTTATATATATATATATATATATAGAAGTATATATTTACTCTAGCTAAGTAGTAATTATCTATCCTCTCTATTTAAAGAAAGCTAAAATAAAGCGATTTAGTACTACTAATGCAATAAAGGGCGTGAAACGCTAACATCACTAGCTGCTAGACAGCATACTAAACATATATAGCATAGAGGGCCTATAGTTACCTATAGAGGAGGCATAAGTATACCTACTATATATCGCAAAGCTGCTGCTATCTATCCTTATACCTAGGCTAAATACAGTAATAGACCAGCCAGTTAGCGCGCAGCATATAATGCAGCTTAAAACCACCTTTAAGTAGGTTAGCATCTAGAAGACTTCATAAGAGAACCTCCTATAAGTATAATATAACGCTACTAATATCTACACCCTATCTAACCCTAGTAATACTAGCTAAGCTATAATCCTCTCCTTCTTCTACTAATAGGATATCTTTAGTAGTAATAAGAAGGCTAAGCTGCTTACTAGCTAATACTAAACCTAAGCCCTCTAAAAGTATATATAAGCGCATAGCAGTAGCTTTAACGCTAAGCTATAGTAAGCCTATAAGATATATAATAGAAGTAAGTAGCCCTACTACTAACCAGCTAGACTAACTAATTAGTATCTACTTAGCTTAGCTCCTATAAGACCTCAAACTACACCTCTAGGTAAACTAAGCTGCCCTCTACCTTACTAACTCCTACAGCTAAGTATAAGTATAGCTATAGGCTATAAGCTAAGCTAATACTAACCTACTTATAGGAAATAAGCAGTTAGTTAAGCATAAGATTAAATAAGCCTTCTACCTCAGCTTAAACTAATAGTTCCCTATTGCCTACCTTATCACTATCTGCACTAATATAGCGTAAAGCCTAACAGTTAACTAGTTATATAGTATAATGCTCAGCAGAAACCTATTTAATATTATACCTTTTATAAGGCTCACTAGGATATATATTAATAATATATATTCACACACCTATATCCCCCCTCCCCTACTAGGCTACTAATCAGGCCGAGCTGCAGTACTAGTTTGAAACGCTAAATGAGGTTGTACACACTATTAATAAGCTGCATCCCCTTATAGCTTTAACCCTCAGAAGCGCTAACTAAGGTGCGCTTACCTATAAGCTGCCGCCTAAGCAGCAACATCAGCCCACTAACATCCTCTCCTTCTTCTACCCCTAGAAGCTACAGAAGATAACAGGTAGGCGCTGTAACAGCTTCCTTATCACCCTTAATAACGTAGCATATAGCGCTATATATAAGCATATCTATAACAACTATAGCAATATTACCTTCCTAGACGTTAAAGCCCTCATCTTAACTATAGAGAAGGACTACTAGAAGCTTAGAGACGTTATAAAGCATATCGCCTCTTAGTTCAGCCCTAACGTAAGCTATAACTAGCTCCAGTCTAAAGCGAATAAGCTATAGATCTAGTATAATATTAAGCAGTTATTCTAAAGCAGTAGTAGTAGCAGCAGTCTTAAGGTTAGCCTTTAGGAGCGCTTAATTTATATCTAATAGGACGCCCTTAACTACGCATAGTAAAGCTTATAACAGCTTAAGAAGTTAGATAATACCTACCTACTTATAACCCTCCTAGCTGTGCAGAGGAGCATACCTATCAACCCAGCAGCTAACAGCTATAAGGCCCACTTTGCTATAAGCCCCTTCTAAGCCTCTCTTCTCTAGATTATCCACACTACTACTATACCTAATAAGGTGCAGCTGCAATAAGCTGCAGTCCTTAGTAATAGTAATAATAATAGTAATAGTAATAATAATAATAATAGTAATAGTAATAATAATAGTAATAGTAATAGTGATAGTAATAGTAATAGTAATAGTAATAGTAATAGTAATAGTAATAGTAATAGTAATAGTAATACTAACTGTAGGTATACTACTACTAGCTTTTATGTCTATATCTAGCTCCTACCTCCTATAACCCTAGCTTAAGCAGCTATTCTCACATCTATTATTACTACTATCTTCTATAAAGCTTAGTCTATCCCCACTAAGGTCTATAAGACTCTCCAGGCTAACCTAGCTGCTACTGCTAAGCTCACTAAAGCTTACGCTAAAGCTGCTATCACTTAGCTCTAAAATAAGCATACCACATTAAGACTACTACTAGAAATAGTAGCAGTAGTAGCTAAAGCATTAGTAGCAGCAGCAGTAGTAGCAGCAGCCCCTATACTATAATATAAGGAAAGACTGCTATAAAGAGTAAGAGGTAGAGGTTTAAAGTTAGTAAGGATTTAATATATAAGCAGTAATAGCTATAGTAATAGTAGTAGCAATAATATAAGAGTAGTGTCCTCCCTTAGGGCATAATTAGACGCTACTATCCCCCTTACTATTAGTCTTAAGGTCTACTCGCTAAACCTCTATCCTATCCCACTATCCCCTATTATCTATCATAAGGCTATAATAGCTAGTACTAATTATTATCTTAATAATACACTAAGGCACCAGCCCCTACAGGCAGTTATTAAATAAGTTAGCTACACACTATATAAGCTGCCTAATAAGAGACAGAGTAAGCAGGTACCAAACGACACCTATCAGCTCTATTGCCTCCTAGTTACTATTATTAACAGCAGCCTAAGCCTAGAGACTCTAATTAATATAACCCTCAGCAGCTAATAAGGTAATACTAGCAACCCTACAGCCCTCACAAAAAGCAACCCTAAGCTAAAAGTAGTATAGTACAGCAGTAAGGCTTAAGTAAGCCAGCAAGATAACCTCAGTAAGCTATAAAGCCCTCAGGCTAGTAACATCAACCCTAACGTAAGTAAACATCACTCTAAAGCAGTCGTAAATAAGGAAGGGGAGCATAAAAGTGCTAAAAGCTAGCAGCAGTATTAAGAGCAGAGCCCCTACCTACTATAGCAGCTAAGCTATACCTAACAGAGTAATACCTTAGCCTATAAGGGGCAGCTAGTTAAAGGCGATCCTAGTAATCTATATAGCATCCTCAGCTATCATCTCCCCACGCAGGCAACTATAGACAAGCCTACTAATATCCCTCCTCTCAGCCTCAGCCTCAGCAGATAGCACCTTATTAAGCCTTAGCAGCATAATTAGCCTACTTAAGCCTTAAAGATCTCTAATAAGTTAATATAACACCTACCTACTAATATAGCTAGGTCTAATAAAGTGAAATAGTCTATAGGGGAGGATATAAAAGGCAAAAGTTTAACTATAGTAGTAAGCTTAGTATAGCTTAAACTCTAATTATTTAAGTAGAGAAGGTACTTATATTCTTCAGGCTAACCTCTAACTCCATCTAAGTTACTATTATTTATATTTATAAGAGGGAGAGAGTAGCTAGTCTTCTAACTAGGAGTTTTTTTTATAATATATATTTAATCCTCTAATTAGACCCTCCTACTAGCTATAACCTAAGAGGATGAGGGTATCTTATCAGCCTAAAGTTAGGGCTAGGTAGGTAGGGTTAGAAGTAAGTACCTTAGAAGCTTAAAGTTAGAGGTAGAATAGTAGTAAGGAAAGTGAGGAATTTTACGTAGTTTAGATTTCTATTTATAGGGAAAGTAGAAACTATATAAAAGTCTAAAGGGGTTATAATAGTAGGGGTTAGAGGTTATAGCCTTAGCAATAGCAGCAGCATAGCAACCTATACACCCTCACCTCATAACTTTTTTAAGATATATAATTAATAGAATAGCAAATAAAAGCACTCTAGCCTTAGTAAGGTCGCCCTATATAACTACCCTATTGCGCTAGCAGCCCTAGCAGTACCTAGGGAGGGTAGTTATAAGCCCTAACCTTAGTAATAATAGCAGCATAGCAACTAATACACCCTTACCTTATAACTTTTTTAAGATATATAATTAATAGAATAGCAAATAAAAGCACTTTAGCCTTAATAAGGTTACCTTATAATACTACTTTATCATACTAGCAGCCTTAGTAGTACCTAGAGAGGGCAGTTATAAGCCTTAGCTTCAGTAATAATAGCAGTATAGCGACTAATACACCCTTACCTTATAACTTTTTTAAGATATATAATTAATAGAATAGTAAATAAAAGCACTTTAGCTTTAATAAGGTTGCTTTATAACACTACCTTATTATACTAATAGCCTTAGTAGTACCTAAAGAGGGTAGTTATAAGCTTTAGCTTTAGTAATAGCAGCAGTATAGTAACTAATACACCCTCACCTTATAACTTTTTTAAGATATATAATTAATAGAATAGTAAATAAAAGCACTCTAGCCTTAGTAAGGTTACCTTATAACACTACCTTATCACACTAATAGCTTTAGTAGTACCTAAAGAGAGCAGTTAGAGGCTTTAGCCTTATAACAGCAGCAGCATAGCAACTAACACACCCTTACCTTATAACTTTTTTAAGATATATAATTAATAGAATAGCAAATAAAAACACTTTAGCCTTAGTAAGGTTACTTTATAACACTACTTTATTATACTAGCAGCCTCAATAGTACTTAAGGAGGGTAGTTAGAAGCTTTAGCTTTATAATAGCAGCAGCATAGTAACTAATACACCCTCACCTTATAACTTTTTTAAGATATATAATTAATAGAATAGCAAATAAAAGCACTCTAGCCTTAATAAGGTTACTTTATATAACTGCCTTATTATACTAATAGCTTTAGTAGTACTTAAGGAGAGTAGTTATAAACTT